>MVGU01001084.1:105000-195000 GCA_002005505.1 Botryococcus braunii | reverse complement strand
AGGCCTTGAAGCTGAAAAGAGCCCTAGGATGCAAGTGCATATGCATATGGCTGCACAGATCTACATAGGCACTGCACAAGGAGGCTTGGAAAACCTTTGAAGCTCTATGGGCGCATCTCTTTGGTATCTGCATATGTCTCCAAACTTGAAAAGGCTATGAAGCTGGAAAGAGCCGTGGCATGCATATGCATATGCATGTGACCATGTGCATGTGCATATGCCTAATGGCTGACGGCGCAGCCAGCGAAAAAGATGGAAACAAAGGCAAATCGTATTTCATTATGATTGCAATTTATCATGAATGTCGGCTAGGAGCGACTGACGGCGCCCAGATGTCGATTCAGAAAACCGCGATGCCGGCCACATGGTCCCAGTCTTGGCAGTAAAGGGTGTCCCGCGCAAGAGTCGCGCTGCTCGTAATAACAGACTTACACTTTATCGGATAAGACTGGACGACGACTGAAACAAGATCATATTTTCTATTTGTCACAGTCGCGGACCGCTAATAAACTGTGAACAGGTCCTGTGTTTAGCAAGAACTTCTGAAAAGCAAGTCCTATGGTGCATGCATGTGTTTACATGCGTTTACAATACGTTGCGTATACGGTTATAGCCATCTCCTCGTGCTTAAGCGTGCTTATAAATGAATACGGATGTACATTACTGATGTGCATTAGCGGCATGGTCACTTGCTAACCGTTCCAAACGCTCAATGTCGTAGGGGATATCTTGTACGTATCTTGCCAGGCTTGGCGGTGACCCTGTAGGCCACTGTGGCTTCTTATAAGTAATAAATGAAATTGACTGTAAAATCCTCAGTCTGCTCACTCTCATGCTGCATGTAACGGTCTTGATTCTCCTTCACCTTCTCCTACTCCTCCTCCTCCTCCCCCCCCCCACTCCTCCTCCTCCCTCTCCTCTTCTAGACCCCTCTCTCCCTCCCTCCTTTCCTCCCTCCTTCCTGCCCGTGCGCGCGCGCGCGCGCGCGCTCGCGTGTGTGTGTGTGTGTGTGTGTGTGTGTGTGTGTGTGTGTGTGGGTGTGGGTGTGTGTGTGTGTGTGTGTGTGTGTGTGTGTGTGTGTGTGTGTGTGTTTGTGTGTTTGTGTCCCAAGTTTTTATGTGCACATTCTTCTTAACCTAATAAGGGTCCTACTGGTACAAGTATTCCTAATAGTGTTAAGACTCTTGTTTTGGATACTTTGACATCACATAAGCACGCTCCTTGCTGACTGACTTCACATATTTGGCAGGTGTCCTACATGGCGCATCCACCATGTAGGAAGGCTGGCCATCTGGATGTCAAATTCGCAATAGACACCACTTACCCAGCTTGATGGCTTGTCAACGTCATGCATACAAGGAGACACGGCACAGCTGTGTCCTTAAAAGCTTGGGATCACAACTTTGGGAACCTCAGCTCTTATAATCATGGAGTTACACTATTATAACGAAACATCTCCCAAGCATACCCCAACCTGGTAGCAAAGCCTGTGACTTAGGAACCGAGTTGGAATGTATGGGATATGTGTCGTAGACTAGTTGCGCAAACCATACGACGAAACCCGATGATATATATTCATCGATGAAAGTGGATGTACATACGGTGTGACACATGTGTCACACCTCTAAAGCTCGCCTGACCGCTGTGAAAATCTGAAAGAGCACGCTCTGGTGGGAGAAGATCTCTACTAAAACCGACGTTTTCCCAACCATCCTTGTCCTGTGACTCCTGTGAGCCCAGACGCACACACAGGAACCGTGGTACCATGGAAGCGCGCACATGTTATACCCACGCACGTACGCGCGCGCGCGCACATACACACGCACACGTACACACACACACACACACACACACACACACACACACACAAACACACACACACACACACACACACACACACACACACACACACACACACACACACACACACACACACACACACACACACACACACACACAAGGGCGCGCGTGCACGCATGCTACGTAAAACGTGTTTATGTTTTCACAGATTCCGGAGGACCTAGTTTGTCTAATAGAACGCACTCTTCCGAGTCCCTTGTCACTCAGACACGAGCTGTGCGCATTCCACTTGAGAATGAAGTATTTCTCACATGTGATGTGACATGTGATCATTAATGCTGTCTTGAAAATGTCCCTTTTGCTGGACTATTCTCTTTGATTCCGCGTATCCCTCTGATCCGATCAGGTCATGATAACAGAGCTGAACCACTCGGAAGATAGACAAAGAATCAATAAATACAATCGGGCTGTAGAGTGTGAAATTGACATGCAAGCAGGTATTGAGCCCATGGCCACTACGTAGTCCGGGTATACCTTTCCTACCCTGGAGGGCACGTGCATGGTCACTGTCCAATTCCCACATCACCATTCTCGCAATGTTATCTTACAGCATATATAAAGCTGGCATAAACGCCCCCGCCCCCCGCCCCCCCGCCTCCCAACAAGTAATCGCCCCCCGCCCCCCGCCCCCCAACGGGGTCCTCGCATTTGACGAAAGGCCCCACAAGTTTTGCAGATTCTCTCTCAAACGTGATCTCACAAACAACTTTCTGTCGGTGTCAAATTGGACAGACGCACCGGCAGCTCTTGGAGCACAGAATTTCACTGGCCTGGGGGACGTCTTTTGGAGAAAGTCCAGAGGGGAGTAAGAGATGGGCTGAGGGAAAAAGGGCACGTCGAGAGGAGATGGCCCCATGGGGGAGGGGGGAAATGACAAAAGGGGCCGACGGTGAGGGGAATGAGGGGTCAGGCAGCCCCTCCATGCAGCTTATCCATATGGGTGAGAAAGCAAATGGGTGTCCATTGGGATTTTGAAGGGCCAAGGGCTGAGGCAACCAATGAAGTAAGTTCACCTAAGGGGCTGTGTCACCCCTTCAGGCAGTGTTTGTCTAGGAGTTCAGGCAGACGGGTGTCAGTGCACGCCTGAATTTTCAACCTTGTAGACAGTCATGACAGTCATGATCATCCCTTTAGACAAACTCAATCCATTGAAAAAGTACGGGCCAGCCCCGAGGGGACTACCGCGACGACGGCTTCATCCAGCGGTACTCCACTACGAAGTACAGCGGCTTCGTGCACCAGAAGCTTCACTACATTGCAAGCCTGTACCATTGGGACAAGAAGTACAACATCCTCATTGGCAGCTGGAAGGAGATCCCCGACCGGGGACTGCAACGACCACCTGCTCTCCTCCCGCTTCTGTCTTGTACTGCACCGGCATGCCAGGAATGTGTGCCCACATGTACTGCCCGGCATGTGACCCCCTTCTGTGGGGCCACGCACGCGGCGCTCGCTGTACTGCCAGGGACATATATACCCCTGGTGGCTTGCTGAACACCAGCCGTCCTGTACTGCCTTGACGGGGTCCTGCACCGCCAGACCCACGTGCACGCCCGGGCCGTGCCATTATCACATGTACATGAGCCTATG
Organism: Botryococcus braunii; assembly: GCA_002005505.1. Classification (NCBI taxonomy): domain Eukaryota; kingdom Viridiplantae; phylum Chlorophyta; class Trebouxiophyceae; genus Botryococcus; species Botryococcus braunii. The sequence continues at coordinate 191,550 of MVGU01001084.1, read as the reverse complement.
ACTGTACCGCTAGGTCTGTAGCCCCTCCTGTACTGCCAAATCTATCTTCCCTTCTGTTGCGTCAAAGCGTGAATCTCCCTGTGTAGTTGCTTGTCCAATGGATGCAGACTGACGTACGGGACTCAGGCGTACGGCATTGAATTTTATCAACATCTGGTGTTTATCTCGATACCCTGGGATGGGCACCCATACCTTCTTTCCAAGCCCTATATAGGCACCCGTACGTACGGGTATACATTTTTTTCTAGGCCGTAGCCCTTTGTCAACCGCCCGGCTCCGAAATCTGCCATGGCACTTGTTACATACGAGGACATCCAAAATCCGGATAGCATCAATATAACATGTGTGTCGGATCCGTCTCCCTTTTGGATAGCATCAATATGGTTCCTGAAACCATATGACGTCAACGTTGTAAATGATGCGGACTTGCTGTGTTGGAAGTTTCCAAGGTTGGCCACTGTCCTTTGAAGCTTGATGTCCGTGGTGGCTCATTGGAGGCGCCAAAATCAGTCCTCCTTTGGCAACTGACCGCGGATGCTGAGGCCATGGATCATGTGGACCCTGTCTTCAACAACATCCTTGACAGGGACAGCTTCGCTCTGCGCGTTAGGTAGCTAAGTGCTTGTCGGGAACATTCATTCATGATATTAATCTTCCATCAAGATCACATGGAGCCCGTGGACGAAAGGCCTTCCTGCCAACCCCCCCCCCACCCCCCAAAAAAACTAAACGCGTTCTGCTCTTTCCAGTAAAGTTTACTGAAACGCAGAGAGAAAGGGATTACATAAAACCCACGTGCACATAGACAGACAGCACAAACAAGTTGACACGGTCAAAGCAGGCGGCCTCAGCCGCTGGGCTCAGTACACATTACATGGCTGTAATAACATGTAATTACATGTAAGAAAGTAATAACACGCCCTTATTGATGGTCAGATCTCGCCGGGTTTCTCAACACACGATCTAGCATACTTAAAAATGCTATGTGAAGCAAGCCCGACGACTGACTGTCCCATGCAGGATTCTGCCATTGTTCCTTGGGCCGTTCGCACCTCTGTGACCATATGACCTTTGTGATCATTCATGCATGCCATGTGCATATGCCACATATATAGGACGCATCCTCCATACCCTACTTCTAGTACAATCTAAATAATCCCTCTGATTCGCCTTGGGTTATTGGAATATCCCCGGATACCTCGAAGCGGCGTTAAATTTTGCGTGTACAAACGCCCCCCCCCCCCCCCTTTTTCCGGATCCCCACCTAGCTGTGTGCTAACCTCTACATATTCCTCAACGGTCGAGCGTCATTGCTTACATTATTGTCTGATGAGTCATGTACCTCATCAAGGTGAAACGTCTTTCAACTACTTTATCAGCCAACCGTGCGTCACATTACTCGCTGCAATGAATGATGTTCATAAGAATATCATTCGTTGAAATGAGATATGTGACGCACGGTTGGCTGATACAGTAGTTGAAAGATGTTTCATATCGAACATGAAATATGCTTCATATCAAACATGACTCATTGCTAAACATGAATGACGAAGTTAAAGATGATTTAGACATGAATTGTGCAACATTAGTGGCACCCTAGTGCCTTGGCCAAGCAAGCAATATGATACCTACACGACCATATTGCGTGCGTGCCCAAGCACAAACGGAGGTGAGGTTCCAAGGCATGTGCACACGTGCTGAGGTAGGCATGCCATGTGGACACGTGTCGAGGTGGCATGCCATGTGCACCCGTGCTGAGGTGGCAAGCCACGTGCACGTGCACGTTCTACGTGTGCAGAATAGCCATGGAGAAGTGTGTGAGTTTATGGGCAATCTGCAACACCTGTATCAATGTAGACATGTCGTCAGGGATGTCACCTCAGCTGCAGCCCGTACGACTGTCTGCTGTTTCAACTTGACAACTCATGGACATGCAGTAGCCTCCTTAAGGCCTTTTCCAATCCATTTCGTTACATTATGATCTGACAGTGAGCATGAAGGTCAACATTCACGTATAAGCTCCTGACGGCTAAGCACGAGCACCTTCCTGTACTCGATGAATCCTCCGTCCCTTAACTGTTTGGGAGGCTTGATTCTACACTAAGATGGTTCACTCAGTTGATGATCTGACAGTGAGCTTTAAGTTCAACATTCACGGATAAGCTCCTGACGGCTAAGCACGAGCACCTTCCTATACCCGATCAAGCTTCCGTCCCTTAACTGTTTGGGAGGCTTGATTGTAGACTAAGATGCTTCACTCAACTTACGCAACCCCACATGTACCATTTACACACCATCTGCTGTCTCGCCACACCTGGATCGATGCAGACAGGTCGGCGGCGATGTCGCCTCAGCTGAAGTCCGTACGACTATCGACATGTCTGATGTTTCAACTGGACAACTCATGGACATGCCTAGCCCCCGTAAGGCCCTGTGTCTTTTCCAATCCAGCTTCCAAACATTGCGTCGACGACAGCCTCAGGAGCATATTCACAAAACGTGTGATCTAGATCTAAATGTACCTGATGTTCGTTCAAGAGCCTGTAAACCCTCGTACCTTATGTTCGACCTATATGTATTGTATACCACAAGATCACCTAAGGCACAATGAGCCCTATAGATATGTTCACAACTCAACAAAAAGCTGTAATGAAAGAGAAACTGGCAACGGAACATACGCTTGTTCCTTGTTCCGTTGGAACTCTTCCGCAGCTCCAATATTTCTTTTGAACCTTAAATCCTTAGCCCTAACTACTAATAAAGGAGCTGAAGGAACTACTAATGAATCCGGCACAATCCAACTGGCGGAAGAACACAAAATTCTAAAAGCGGGTGTTCCAGAAAATCCTATGTTCAATTGGCATATTATGCGATAAAACGTTTACTTCGGCAATAAACTGCCGGGGCACAGATGGTACGAGTTGCCCAAATCATGGTTTATGGGATATCGCTTGAAGTGACTGGCTTCTATATATGGTTACTTGGCCTCACTCACTTGCACCCAATTATCCCTTCTTGATCAATTGATCAATGGAATCTGAGAGATGGTGCACCAGCTCCCCTGCATAAAGTTACGTGACGTATATGATATTACGTCTCATTGATCAAAAGAACTTGGTGTACCGTTATAGGTACCAACAACTTCTGACATATCATATCGTGGTCGAGTTCCGAAAACTCTAGTCGGCTCATAAGCACCCGTTCGGCCACCTTGTTTAGCAATGCCCGACGAGCCTAATAATGCCTATCTCCGCGTGTGCCGCGTGTACCTGCACACTTTATAAGAAAGGTTGAAGGCTATCGTATACGGCTTACGTAAGCGCACACCATATTCCGGGTCATGCACATTTAACACTTTTTCTTATGCATAACAAGCACCCGTTCAGACTTAGCACGCGTCTGTTATGTGAGCTCAGCATTCTGCCGCACTCCAGTATACAAAGTTTCTAGAATTCCTTAACGAGGTGCCTCCTTGAAATTTCACATAAACACATATCTGGCCAATCATATATATATGGTCGATGGTCAGATTCCTTGCATCATCATGATAATGAGATCATCAAACAATAAGACTATTTCGCTTGCAAAGAAAGGCAAAATCTCGACGACATGTAAAAAAGAATATACGTCATGAAATATATATATTTCAGTTAATTTTTCCCAAGCAGATCGCTAGAGACCGCTCTCTGGACACCCCAGAGACCACCGTCGACAGCTAAGCCGTTTCAAGTGACGCAGTTTAGCACTGCCATGCGTGGCGGTGTTTGGTCACATGACTCACCAGCTCGCAAGACGCCTGTGGCGTTCTTCACTTGAACAGCATTTCAAGCGCTTTGCAAATTTCAAGCGCATTTGCAACTTGCTGCAAGTTTCACCTCCGTAAATTTTCTGACGAAACTGTTGAAACTTACGGAGGAATGTATCTGCAGGGGGTTGGTCTGCACGTTGCGGAAGCACGCAAGTACCTGGAACTGTGCAGAGGCACGAACAGGTGTCAGGAGGTGACCCAAGGGGTACCCGCCGAGAACAAACGTATGTTCGACCCCTTCGCTGAGAAGTGGTCTTGCTACAGTGAAGCTGGAGAAAGGAAGAAATGTGGAATGTGGTGAGCGAGAAGTCTAACGGCACCAAGTACACGAGTACGAGGAATCTAACAGCACCAGTCCACCATCTTTAAAGGGAAAAGTGAAATATGTCAGTCCCAGGCTCCCCAATGCCCGAATAGTCACGTATCGACCTCTTTCGGGTAATCATTGATGGTCCCCATGAAAAGTACAGAATCAGGAATATGCATGCTCCTGTGAAGAAGAATTCACTGGGCATTGCGAACTAACATCAGGAATGGAGCTGGTTGACACCGGTAACCCTGTACTGAAGTACACTGTACAGTATATGCTGTGCACAGAGCTACCCATGGCCATGCCGGGATCTATCCCACCGCTGTGAATGGAGACGCGCATGTATTTGTACCGCGGTCCCTGATCCAGCTCGAAAGGGCTAATCAAGCTCAGAGGCGCTAATCAAGCTCAGAGGCGCTAATCAAGCTCAGAGGCGCTAATCAAGCTCAGAGGCGCTAATCAAGCTCGAAGGCGTTAATCAAGCTCGGAGGCGCTTCGCTACACTAGCTTAGAGTCCCTCGACTCCTCCTCCTCCTTTTCCCCCTCCCCCGCCTCCGCCACCGCCCCCTCCGCCGCCACCGCCGCCGCCGCCCGTTTTAGGTGGAGGAGGAGAGATCGACGAAGTGTCTGATATGACATTTCCGTTGATATCCCAGCAGACGCCATAGTAGCATCTTACTGCTTGTGGCGGAGGGGGACCTGCCGTCAATGGAGGCGGAGGAGGGGCTGCTGGGGGCGCTGGTCCAAGAGGTTGCGGTGTAGTTGGGGGGAGGCCTGCTGGTGTGGGCGCCACCTGGGGCGGAGCGAGCGGAGGAGACGCCAGTGGTGCGGGCGCCAGCCGGGGCGTGAGAGGGGGTGAAGCCCCTGGGGCCGGTGCCAGCCGGGGCGGCGTGAGAGGGGGCGACGCTCCTGGGGCTGGCGCCAGCCGGGGCGGCGTGAGAGGGGGCGACGCCCCTGGGGCCGGTGCCAGCCTTGGCGGCGTGAGAGGGGGCGACGCTCCTGGGGCTGGCGCCAGCCGGGGCGGCGTGAGAGGGGGCGACGCCCCTGGAGCCGGTGCCAGCCGGGGCGGTGTGAGAGGGGGTGACGCTCCTGGGGCCGGTGCCAGCCGGGGCGGCGTGAGAGGGGGCGACGCTCCTGGGGCTGGCGCCAGCCGGGGCGGCGTGAGAGGGGGCGACGCTCCTGGGGCCGGTGCCAGCCGGGGCGGCGTGAGAGGGGGTGACGCTCCTGGGGCCGGTGCCAGCCGGGGCGGCGTGAGAGGGGGCGACGCTCCTGGGGCTGGCGCCAGCCGGGGCGGCGTGAGAGGGGGTGACGCTCCTGGGGCCGGTGCCAGCCGGGGCGGCGTGAGAGGGGGCGACGCTCCTGGGGCTGGCGCCAGCCGGGGCGGCGTGAGAGGGGATGACGGTCCTGGGGCCGGTGCCAGCCGGGGCGGCGTGAGAGGGGGTGAGGCTCCAGGGGCCGGTGCCAGCCGGGGCGGTGTGAGAGGGGGCGACGCTCCTGGGGCTGGCGCCAGGCGGGGCGGCGTGAGTGGGGGTGACGCTCCTGGGGCCGGTGCCAGCCGGGGCGGCGTGAGAGGGGGCGACGTTCCTGGGGCTGGCGCCAGCCGGGGCGGCGTGAGAGGGGGCGACGTCCCTGGGGCCGGTGCCAGCCGGGGCGGCGTCGACGGGGAAGACGGCTGTGGGGAGGGCGCTAACCGAGGAGGCGTCAGCGGTGGAGGGGCAACAGGTGGCGACGCACCAGGGGAAGGCGTCGAGGGGGCCGGCGCAAGCTGTGGTGTCCCCGATGGGGGAGACGGACGTCCTTTGGCGAGCCCCGCTTGGGTCTCGGGGGGAGGGGCCAGCGGGGCGATTGCCGCAGCGGGCGGGGAAGGTGCGGATGTCGTCGGCGGTACACTCACGGCAGGAGGCGAAGCGGTGGGGGGCGGACTGTTCGCAAGCTGCAGTGCTGTTGGCGGTACACTGACCGCAGGTGGCACCGCAGGTGCAGCCGGGGGAACGCTGCCGCCGGGGGGTGACCCGGTGGGCGGGACGCTCGCCACAGGCGGGGAGGGACTCGACAAAGCACTGGCCGCAGGGGGCGGCGGTGCACTTGTGGGAGGCAGTACAGTGACTGAAGGCAGGGGGACGGGGGGAGGGCTGGTGGGTGGTGGAGGGGACGTTGACGGTGGGGAACTTTGCAGTAGGCGCCGGGCATGCAAGTACCCGTTTGGGCGGCTTCCTCTATCTGCCGTTACATGCGTACCAGCAAGGCCTCCAAAATGCTTGGCCTGTGTCTCAAACACCTGCATACCCACGTGCAGATTTCCTTTAGAGGTCAGGCCACCATGCACTTGCAAATAAATGCTTCCGTTTACCTTGTAGGTACGGGTCCAGCTGTGACCCTCACCTACAAATCAAGCAGGATGCCTTTTACTCTCTGGAAACCACAAATGCATAGGCTCTTGTACAGGCGCATGAATAGCCACATGTACAGCCACTAGTACAGATGCATGAACAGCCGCGTGTACAGGTGCTTGAATAGCCACATGTACAGCAACTGCACAGCCTCACAGGGCAGGGTGAGAGAGAGAGAGAGAGAGAGAAAGAGAAGGTAGAAGGGGAAAGATGAGGGGGGGAGGGGAGAGAGGGAGAGAGGAGAGAGAGAGAGAGAGAGAGAGAGAAGAGAGAGAGAGAGAGAGAGAGAGAGAGAGAGAGAGAGAGAGAGAGAGAGAGAGAGAGAGAGAGAGAGAGAGAGAGAGAGAGAGAAGCAGACACACAGAACAAAAAACAACAAACAACAACAAACACACACAAAAAAAAAAAAAAAAAAAAAAAAAAAAAAAAAAAAAAAAAAAAAAAAAAAAAAAAAAGAGAAGGAGGAGAGAGGAGGAGAACGAGGGAGGCGCGAGGGAGGAGGGAGGGAGGGAGGAAGGGAGGTGGGAGAGAGAGAGAGAGAGAGAGAGAGAGAGAGAGAGAGAGAGAGAGAGAGAGAGAGAGAGAGGAGAGAGAGAGAGAGAGAGAGAGAGAGAGAGAGAGGGGGGGGGGGGAAGGAGAGACGCTTGTTGAGCTGGCCCCTCTTGGACTCTGGAACTGATCTTGTTTGTGAAGGGTGGAGGAAGGGTGGGGATAACAAGCCTTCCAGGGTGCCTCCTGTAACAAGGTGAGGTGGTACTCCACCCCATGGCCGAAAGTTTTGGAAGATGCCAAAAATTCTTTGCCTTCAAATTCTCATTCTGAGTGCCACGCTGATTCGAACGCTCGTCTGGACATCTCCTTACCATGCAGGCTGAGGTAGGGCACGGCATGTTTGAAAAGTGTAGTGCATTACATCGATGCAAACCCTATGTAGAGTGATAGACAGTGGTACTATTGTGAGGTTTAAAGGCATGAACTGTTAGCATCGGGGATTTATTCGGTACTAGTGGAGCAAAGTGTCGACGTTCTCAGGAGAGAATACATACGAATACCAATTGCAATTGAGGTTGCAACCATTCAATTGAAGGAGTTTAAAACTTACTCTTGAATGCACTGCTGACCAAGTAGCATCAATCTTGATTGCACAAAGCGTCAGAAAAACTGCTCGCAGGAGTGTGGTCCGGCTCTCACGAGGTCCACAGCCCGACTTCATTTTCCCTGAACGACAGAAATTGCTTGTGAGTAGCACTCAGCACCAAAAACGAGGTAAAACGGTCTGTTGGAAATAGTTCTGTGCATTCGCAAGATGGCTCCGGGTTGCACTCCGGTCAGAGGTAGTCTACCGCCATACATATGAAACAGGTTTTATGCTTGAGAAGGCAGGAATACAGAAGAAACTCCAGAATACGGTAATGATTGGTGGCATGGAAGTGCATGGACTGACCGACAGGCTTCCGACATTGTGTTCCAAACAGCAGTCGTGCATCATCCGGGAAGACCTTCTACGATTGCCACAAATGTAGCAAACATAAAAAAAATGAATTGCAGCCAAGTCAGTGATCTTTGACGTCACACAGGTATTGTAATGGTTGGCATTCCTGCACCTAAGATCCGTGATTGCCAGGTCCACTCACAACTGTCAGAGCCTGGAGCTGAAATCAAGCCTGGTACCTATTACTCGTACCTAGTTGTTTACAATGGTCAGCAAACTGTGCAGCTTCCAGTTGCAGTCAAGGAGCCGACGCTGTCGCCGCGATCTAGCCACGCTCGCCAAAACGCAGCCTCCCAAATCCCATAGACAGGACCGAACCCGCCTTCACAGACCAATTGACCTTCGGGTCTGTCTTCTATGAGCTCAGGGTAAGGGCAAGCGCGATTGGAAAGCGAGGACGCCGGGATCACACTCTGCGGGTGAGCATCGGGTTTAAAACCGTGATCTAGGATTGGCCTAGTTGTCGGGGGTGCGCCCCTAGCTACTTGGCCGCCCTGCCGCCGAATGGATCATTGATCAAATATAGGGGCCTTCCGAGGGGAGAGGCGGAACCTGCCCCCAATTTCCCCAATGAACACGTCCAGGGACTCAGCAGGCATGCCTTTCAGCCAGCTTTTGTTCTTTAAGATTATGCTTCGTTGGGCAACTGTCAATGAAGAACACAGCGCGGCTGAGGTAGCGCAAGGGGTACTGCAACAGTAGGAACGCCACCATCTGAGCACTCACTTCGGACATGTGCATAAACTTCAGCCCTGCACTCCGGATTGCAGCTGCCAGATCGTCATCCCCTCGAGCTTTGGAGATGATGTCATGCAAGGCCTGGCTGATGCGCCGATCACCTTTCAGCATATAACTTGTCAAGTACTGAACACAGGCATGCTCATCCAAAATGAATTGCACATCCGTGTGGGCTTCCCATACACTGGTGATTTTGGCGTTGAAAGTGTTGACTCGAATGTGTTGAGGTTGCCTTTTGTAAAGTACAACTGCAGGCCGTTTCAAAGCTGCAGCTATTGCTCTCTCGTAATCTGCCTCCGTCACAGCGCATGCTGCCAAAAATTGGTCAAAGGTGACTTGAGCCAGAGCTTCATCCTCTCCTGACAATGCTTCTTTTGATCGGAGGACTGCATCCAGTCGTGCTAACACGGCATGGATTCGCTTCAGGTCCTGTGCCGCAGCTTTTGCTTCGTCTTCTGGAAGGTCGAGGCTGCGCAAGATGCGGCTGCGACGCATGGGATACCAGGGAGCGTTGAAGCGGCAGTCCCCTTTTTTGTTCAAGCATTTGCCCCTGGCACACACATGAGTATGCAAGGTGCGCAGGTGCTCTGGAAGAGATAGGAGATCGGTGGTGATGTACTGATCTATGAAATCTTCACATGCAGCATCCTTTGTCGGATCATCTTTATCAAACTTGGGGCTGTCTTTCACCCAAAGCAAACTGTGACGGTGAGGCGTCCCTCGCTTTTGGGCTTCTTCGACATGTGCTCGATCAGTGACTTCTCCCAGGACATCGGTCTTGTCGATGATGTTATCGAACAAACTTTCCATGCGCGTGTAATAATATTTGGCCACTAGTATTGGATCACTGCTGACCAGTTCACACCGCTGTTTGAAAGACAGATTTTCCAACTCTTCGTCAGTTGGATGCCTTTGATGCTGTTGGTAATACAGAGTTTGCAATAGTTCCACCCACTTGGTGTCTGCACATGAAGCTGTAAAAAAGAAGGTTGGGGTGCCGCAGCCTCTTAAAAACGCCAAGAAGTCTCGCCGCATGGCTTTCATATAATCGGGTGAGGTGCGCAGGTGTTGCAAATGCAACACACCATCTTCTTGCAAAATAGATCCCTTTATGAACGCAGCATCTTGCGCGTTGCCGACAGTGATGTGCTTGCTTTTTACCCGGCCTTTCTGCATGCTGAAGAAAGCTGCAGCAAAGACAGCAGCTGTTTGCTCGTCGCGCAGCATGTGAAACAGCAGCTCTGTACTGCTGCCAAACCGCCGATCTACGTGCAAGAGTTGTTGCATATTCAGCTGATGTTTGGTCAGGCCATCGGGGTTCTCTTCGAAGTAGCCACCAAAGACTTGTGGAAACATCTTGGCTTTCAGGTCCTGATCTTGCCAGCAAGGAACAGGCATGTTGCCTTCGGCCGGTGCTACTCTGATCTCTTGCTGCTGCAGTACTCGTATGGTTTCCGCATTCGGCTCTTCTTGCTGCGCTTCTGTGCTCTCTGCATCATGATATCTAGTAAAGTTATCGAGGATCTGATGCACATTGTTTTCGAATATGCAGGTGTCGGTGTCTGGAGCCCTCCCTTGAGTCTCTTCGACCTCATTGTCATCATCTTGGGGTCCTGCTAAGTCATTACCTGCAGCTCCTGCACGTTGGACTGCATGGTTCTCATCCTTGGGTCCTGCTTCGTGATTATCTACAGCTCCTGCAGCGTCATCCTGCTCTTCATGGCTGAGACTGCCAGGATCTGGAAAGTCTGCTTGTAGCTTTTGCAGCTTGGAAGGATCGAATTCAAAGTTCTGATACACTGGGGTTTTCAGAAGTGCTTCGATTGCTGCTTGCAAACAATCTGCTCGGATGAACCCGCTTTTGTAAGCATGTCTGTGGGATATCTTGCGCAGTAGCTTGCCCGAGTACACGACATATGGCCGGTAATCGTTTGGCAAAACCTGTTCCAGCTTCCGTCCATCGCTCGGCACGCAGATAACATGCCCCTTCAACCCCTTTTGCATCGTCGTCGGCAATGTTACAATGCGTTGAAAAGGAATGATGGCTGCGAGAAGTGCAGCTTCAAATCTGTTCAATTTTGCGATTGCCGGATGAATGACATTCAGAGGGGCATACTTAGGTTTCCAGCGAGGTTTAGTCCTGAGGTTGGACCTGCACGATCGGCAGCATCGGTACTTTGCATCGCTGTGCGGACGCCACCTGGCCAGCCTCGTGTTTATCCGATCCCCCATTGTTTCCGCAGCAAACGGTTCGTCTGTGCAGTCTTGCACTTCGTCCTGCCGTTTTACTCGTAAGCAAGAGGAACAGAAGGAATCGATGCACCCACATGCCAGCTTGAATCGCTTAACCCTCTCTCCCCATGCATCCTCTTTGGATCGTGGTGGTCGTCGATGCCTAGTGCGTTGGGTTGCTGGTTGCCTAGTGCGCTGTGTGGCAGGAGATTGTGTGGCCAGGTTTTCAGTTGCAGCATGTGTTGTTACCGATGCGTGTGTACAAGTCACTGGAGTTGCAGGTATTGTAACGTGTTCTTGGTCTGCCTGTGCTGTTTCTGTTTGCAAACACCCAGTCCTGCCAACCTCAGAAGGTGCCACTTTCGCTTGCCGGCTGTCCCATATACTGACAATGCCACCTATGTACTTGGACAACACGGGGGAGGGATGCTGCACATGTTGCAATATAAAAGAACAGGATTTCCATACAAAATCTACCACATTTACAGCCACAGTTTCATGCATCATATGCTGTGCTGCTTCTGGGATCTCCTCTGAAGCATGCAGACCTTGCTGAAATTGGTTTGCGATTGCTGAAATATCCGGAAGCATGCAGCCAGGTGTGGCCTCATTAGCCATAAATATGCAAGCCTGTATTACATTTTCACATGTGAATGCAATGTTGCTGACATTGTTAAAGATTGTTGTTACTATTGCAGCTGGAAGCGTTGTCATATTCATATACACCCACACATCAGTTTTGACACACTCAGACATTGCAGCAGGGGAAGAAGGCAGGTAACCAAACTTTGATTGCAGCGCGCTTACACAAAGGGCCTGGCTTGTCCACATTTTGCAGATAGACCATGCCATTCCTTGACTCATGTCTACCCACCCCACTCCTGCTTTACGCATATGAGAGTATGCACTCAGCACCAACCCAGGAAGAGTGTCACTTCCAGGACATCCTTGCATCACAAAATCCACTTTGGAAGCTTTCCAACGCTTCAGAAACAAACGCACAGCTCCCTTTACCATGAATTTTTTGATGGGACCTTGGAATCACAGGTGTGTCCACAGCTGGTTTGCACTACCCAAGACAGCCCCTGTGATGTGACTCTTACTCATGGCAGTTGAAAATGTTTTGACACTATCTTCATCTTCCACAGTTTCTGCTACAAACAGGCAACACAACAGTTTGTGCACTTGCACTTCTATACCGCAGGTGCTGGGGATATCAGCAAATACACTGGTCCACTGTTGTAACAGTGTCTCATGGCTTACCATGACACTGACAAAGACAAGCACCCCATTGTCAACAACCTAAACAGCAGGCTAGCAAGACTAGTGGCCTAGTGGAGTGTAGATGCAATCATGCATACATGTAAGAAAGTCATTGTTGCATTTCTTCCAGACTAAAGTTGATGCTTCCAGAGTCAAGCTTCAAGATTCAAGATTCCAGATTCAAGATTCAAGGGTCCAGATTCCAGATTCAAGATTCAGGATTCTAGACTCCACATTCATTGCGGCTTAACATTATGCTGTTTGGAATGCGCTGCCAATTCTTCCTGCACCACCCAACAACTGTTATGTTCAATTCTACAGTATACTGGTTGATCTTTGCAACACGTTGAAACCGTTATCCTTGACTCAACCCCGCTTTTGCACTCTGTGCTTCTATCACACCTGACACACATGGCCACACACAGTACCACATCGACCATCTGCAGAGAGAGAGAGAGAGACAAACAGAGAGAGAGAGAGAGAGAGAGAGAGAGAGAGAGAGAGAGAGAGAGAGAGAGAGAGAGAGAGAGAGAGAGAGAGAGAGAGAGAGAGAGAGTTCTCCACTGAAAGAACATTGTGTGTATATGTGTGTGTGTGTGTGTGTGTGTGTGTGTGTGTGTGTGTTTGTGGTGTGGGGGTGTGTGTGTGTGTGTGTGTGTGTGTGTGTGTGTGTGTGCGTGTGTGTGTGTGTGTGTGTGTGTGTGTGTGTGTGTGTGTGTGTGTGTGTGTGTGTGTGTGTGTGTGTGTATGTGTGTAGTGCCTCAGTTTCGATTGTTATCGGTGAATCACAAACATTTCTTCCTTTCCGTTATCACCTGTTTTTCTCTCTACATTTTCCTCGATGCTTCACTGACAGCAACCTTCTGTGTGGGTGTGGGTTCGGTGGTGTGTGTGTGTTTGTGTGGGAGTGTTGTTGTTTTGCTAGGTGGGTGTGTGTGTGTCTATGTGTGGGCTTGCGTGCAGGGATGTGTGTCTGTCTACCGGTATTGATTTTGGATACGGTGATCTTGGATATGGAATCTGGAATCATCACTGATCAGATGCATGATAGGTATGAGAAGCTGAGTATTTCTGAGGATGGAGGGTTTGAAATGGTTGCTTGCTGCGTTTAGATTCTTTAACAACTCACAAGTTGACTTGGCTCATTATATCAGAGTTTACATTGCATAGGTTGCTTGCTGCGTTTATGTTCTTTAACAACTCACAAGTTGACTTGGGTCATTATACCAGATTTTACATTGCATCCTATATTCCCCGTACACCATTCCGACCTGTCCGTGGCTTTACCTGCAGCTCTGCAGTGCTTTGGCAATAGGCAGTCTCCTTGGATCTGCATCTGCGACCTCCCCACTTACATTCAGATCTTTATTGACAGTCGTCACATCGACTTCTACCAACCTGTGCCGCGGTTCTGTCAACTTCGTGCCGCACGAGCTTTTTGGTGATAGATCGAAAGCGAGTCCAAAATGAACTGTTGTTTTGCTGATATACATCATTGAAAAGCATGGTATGGATCACCAAAATGACTAAACAGAGCCGAGTCCTTTACGACCTGCAGTTCAACTTGCTTGCGTTGCGATCAAGTATTGCATACCGCTTACTTCCGACAAGTGTCTAGCATCAGAACAAAAAACTGAAATTCAGATGGTAGCAGAAGTGGCGCAGGAGGCGAAGCTCGGACTTCGGCACTTCGGGATGCCAAAGCACGGACGCTGGGACAGACACAACACAGCTTCTCATCCCGCTAGCTTTTTCATTACGAAGCCGTAACATACCTCCCACAGTTTGTCGTTCGTCACGTCATTTTCTGAAGGAACCGCAACCTCGCATCGTCAACTCGTCACGCCAGCGGTTCCACCACCTTGCTAACGCTGATTCCCCTCCCAAATACTAGTCTACGCTGCTGCGACGGCGACTGCTTTCCCCAAGAATTTGTAAATCTTCTCAACGCCTGCGTCCTTGCCAAGTCCGCACCTCAGCCTGCCGACATCCCAAGCTGTCAGCAACACAGCACATGACAGCTGCGATCAACTATTGCATACCGCTTACTTCCGACAAGTGTCTAACATCAGACCAAAAAACTGAAATTCAGATGGTAGCAGAAGTAGCGCAGGAGGCGAAGCTCGGACTTCGGCACTTCGGGATGCCAAAGCACGGACGCTGGGACAGACACAACACAGCTTCTCATCCCGCTAGCTTTTTCCTTACGAAGCCGTAACATACCCCCCACAGTTTGTCGTTCGTCACGTCATTTTCTGAAGGAACCGCAACCTCGCATCGTCAACTCGTCACACCAGCGGCTCCACCACCTTGCTAACGCTGATTCCCCTCCCCAATACTAGTCTACGCTGCTGCGACGGCGACTGCTTTCCCCAAGAATTTGTAAATCTTCTCAACGCCTGCGTCCTTGCCAAGTCCGCACCTCAGCCTGCCGACATCCCAAGCTGTCAGCAACACAGCACATGACAGATTCACATCATGTGATTCACATGAATCAGGTGGCAGTATGACGCCCCTTGAAGCGCCCCTGGACAGCGCAGCAGTACAAGCACATGGCAGGGTCACGTGGCGCGAATTGGCCTCTGCGGCGCTTCGACAGCGCGGCGTCACCCTGCAATACACCGCAATACAAAGCTGTACAAAGGCTGTACAAAAGCCTCCGCTCAGGCTGCCACGCCGCCCCTTCCCATCTTCCCACGCTAGATTTGCGATTTAGAGGGCTTACGGATGGCTTCCGGACCCCGGAGCTACGCCGCATCTCGGCGGAGCTGAGGCCTGCTTATTTCTGAGACAGTTGGCAACCGAATTTATTCCGAAATTATTTGTCTCCCCTACCAAAACGCGTAGATTCTTGCGCGGCCGAGGCGTTACCTCCGCGTCCCCATTATCAGCCTCCCCAGCGGGCATCCAAGGCAACCGCCCCCCGGCTGCGGAAAACCTGCACCCCATAGGGGGCAGGTTAATGATTGATGATCAGGGATAGGAAATCGACGATAATTTGGCGGGAACAATAAATAATTTTCACTGATCATGGATCATCAGGATCGCAGCTTATGGATTGTTCAATATGGCTTGCAGCCAGTTGGCAATTAGGTAATATCGCTAACGACCGGGGTGGGAGCGGCGGCTTCTAGTGCTCGTACTTCAAGCAGCTTGACTGGATTGTGAAGCCGCTTTATGAATTCATCTGCTAGGAATAGCCAGCATCGACAAGATTCCATCCTTCCTTCCTTCCTTCTGGTGAGCAGCACGAGGAACTTCTTTTCTTACAGATGTAACTTCTTCTGCCTTATTTTCAACGAGAAAAAATATTAGCGGGGGACTGAAATGAATCACGCTTTAGTACCGCATGAGGACCTCGTGTGCTTCTTTACGCACCCGCAGGTGAGCTTCACGATTGCTCGGGCCGTGGGGCGGCAACTGGCTGCGCGGCTCCCTTATGGGGGGGTTGATTTGCGAGTTTAGGGTTGGGGCCCCCAACTTGGGGGATGGATTTGCTTGGGGATGGTGCGGGGGCTTCGACTATCTCTTATGTAATCAAAAATGAATCCCACAGTACTGAAATCAATCCAACTCAAAATCAATCGAAGTTTAAACTAAACAAAGCCCACTACTCAACCCCCTCCTTCCCTCCCCCCCCCCCCCCCCGGGGGGGAGCCTGTCAAAAAAAAACTGCAACTTCATTCTGCCAACACCACAAAGCTCAGCTGCATGGGCACGTGCAGGAATGAATGTGTTATGCAAGAGTCTGCGGATTCATGGACTTCAACCCGGACTGCTGGTGCTAGCGCTAGTGACAACTTCAAGGAAAGTTTCCTTCCTTAAGTTTCACAGAAGTACTTTGTACCTTCCTCAAGCTTGCAAGCTAAAACTGATCGGGCCAGTTTCAGCTTAATTAGGCTAGTAATCCCTGCTAACGGATTACTAGCCCAATAGTAAACAGCTAGGCTTTCTTGTTTTCCTTTCTTTCTTTAACGGCAGGCCGCCAGGCTATAGCCTGCCCAGCTGTTTATAAAGTAGCCACTCAGTCACAGTCTAATTAGGCTGTAACTGAATAGCTACTCAGCAGCTACGTAGCTGTATGTACGTAGCTGTAAATATACAGCTAATTTAGAGTAAAGAGTGAAGCCGGTCCGAGCCGCCTACCATAAATCTCGCATGCGGGAATATAATTTCTTGCTAACAACAGGGCAAGCGCATTGTGACACTGGGCAACGTTAACCAAGGTTGTTTAATCTTTGAGTGCTAGCAGAACAAAGCGATTTGAACATGGTTAATTGCATGCGCTGTTAAGAGCTCAGCCACTTCATCCACTTTTTAATTGGGAGAGACTATGAAATTAGCGCTGAATATATGCTATTGCTAGCAACGGGGAGAAATAATTCCCGCGTGCACCTAGCCACTTACAAACTTATACATTTTCTGCAAGCTACTACTAAATTCTGACCGTATACGAGCTCGAGTAGGTACTCACTATGCTGTGCAAGGATCGATCTTCCTGACAACTTGGCCCCCAGGAACCCTCCGGGTAGCGCCCGTGCGAGTTGATCGTCTAAAGGGGATTTCGGGGCTTAAAATATATGTGTGTTGGGGGGGGGGGGTGTCCCTCCGAACATCTTCCTCGTCGATTAATTCCCGGCTCAAGTTCTCCTTGTGAAAATCTAATTGACACTAGTAGCACTAGTGAGCCATGATATTCTAAGTTGAAAGAACTTGAGAAGTTTGTGAAAGAACAAATTCGAATCGGCGATAACATGAAAAAGAAGTTCGATGAAGCCATAACATTAGACCACAATTACTTCAGAATGAAAACATTAAATTAGGTTGGGAACACCATCCAACCCTTTGTCGAAACATGAGACAACGCTTCAAGCACGCTCCTGATGGACGACTCCACTTGGACGACTCCAGAGCAGGAGATAACTCCAGACACTTGTTAGGAACACCATCTAACAAGGCCACCTGTGCCATAACCATGTATGTCACAGAAAACGTAAGGACGTGTAGTACGAGTCCTGTCGCACCATGCGCACAAGGGACAAGGAGTCGAGGCTATCCACCATCAAGACTTTACACAAAGTATCGTAGCTTAACAAAGCAACCTAACTAAGGGCAGTCTTACCTGTGCCATCACCATGTATGTCACAGAAAACGTAAGGACGTGTAGTACGAGTCCTGTCGCACCATGCGCACAAGGGACAAGGAGTCGAGGCTATCCACCATCAAGACTGATGATAGAATGCCAAGCCGTCCCATATGACGCAAGGCCAAAGGAAACTAAACGGTAGGTGGACGAGGCTAGAATTCCTAAGTTCTAGGCCTCCGAGCCTACCAGCTACACTGACTCCGACGGGACCGTACGACAATAATCCGGGTCCCTACGGAACTGCCACTCACACGCGCTTCAAGGAGGTCAAATCCTCAGCACGTTTCCTAACTTCCAAGGAACTCCTATGACCTTTAAGAGTACCCTAGTGTTTCCTGGGTACAAAGGTCAGACCTAGCAATTACTCAAGAAGAGAGCTAATTGCCCTTCATGAGTACATCACTTGAACCTCCAAGGCACACAAGAGGATGATAGTAAACTCGAGGTCATGACTTCTCGAATCGACTAATCCTCAAAGACAGGCAACCACATTAGTAGACATCACCTTTGAGATTGCCGCATGGCAAGCTCCAAGCATAACACAAGGGGCTAGTCACATGCCAAGTGTACCTTCCAAACTACACCACGAGTTCCACATGTCTACAAACGACTGGAAAGTGACTATTTAATGTCCATCAGCCACTTCACACACGAAGGCACACGCTACGGGGAACCTCAAACCCTAGGGTTCCCATATTATTTCACAACACCTCCCCTTGCATGAAGTGGGGGAAGTGAGTGTCCATCACATGAAGAGAGTTATATGCCCCCAAAGTATGTAAGCATAAAACATCACTCCATCAGCGAGAGCAACAATTATCCGTACAAGCGTAAAATCAACTGCCTGATTACCTCCCCTGGAGATCAGGAAGGAGCAACCAATGCAAAGCATGCATAAACAAACGCCAAATCACGAAGGAACGCTCAAGCACAATATGAATGTAGCAAGAGAACCATAACATGTTAAGAGACCACTCTCATGGTAAATCTCCTAACCGATAAGCTATTCCCCGCGTAAGCGCGACCATGAAAGCGTAAACTTGATACACAGTTTGTCCCAGTGTAAACCAAAAACTGAAGTAGCTTGATAGGAACCTTCAGAATACCAAACGCCTTTAGAAGCTTCTCATACGAGAAGAAAATGCATTTGACAAGAGGCAGCACCTCCTCAAGTCAAGCAAAACTTTAGACCAACGAAGTGGGAAGTAGACAATCACCTCAACTTAGATGATCCTCCCCTCGAGCTATGCACCATAAAGTGACTTAACAAACTGAATACCAAACAAAAGCAGTGGAGTAAACAGCCACTTCAAGCAAAAGTGACCCTCCCATCGATGAATTTGCTCACGCTTAATGTTAACACAAGCATCACAAGCTCAATGCTTACAAGCATCAATACACGAAGCATATGCATTGCCGCTACTGCAAGAAAACATATGACTGACCATTCCAATCTCACACCAATTCCTTGTGAGACCAAAGTACGTATCAAAGGGCAACCATCCAAGCTGAAGAATCGTTACTTTAGTCAGCTTATCCGAGTTTAAACAGCGGCTTCTTCTACCTCTTATTGTCACTTCTTGACTGAAGTCAAACGTCAAACGGAACTGATTCCGAAGCTCTATTGGGTACGCCGCAAGCTATCTTGGAGTTGTTCCCAAGTTCCTGTTGGGTGCCTCACGCCTACTGCGCATCTTGGCCCACCCTCAAACTTATCCGGGAACATACACTACCAGTGTACACTCCTCAACTATATTGGACTACCCGCAAACCATCATGGATCACGTGCTATCCCCATAGCCTCTGTATAGGGCAAAGCAAGTTCCTAGTTATCACGGCCGTTACAGCCCAACAGTCAACCAAATGAGGCACCATTGTCTCGGATAATCTTGGTCCCTTTAATGCACTCTCTCACAAGCAAGTTATCATGGCAATCACAGGCCATCATACTTGGTGATAGTCACATAGTCATGTATAAATTGGGCAATGAAGAACCGCTCGCTGTTGAAGGACGAGCACAAACACCAATGAGGAGAGCTTCACTCCACCTTCGGACGGATGAAGCTCCATGATATGATTAGGGCAAACCAACGTACAAAGTTTGCCTTGAGAAACAAAGGCAAAGAAATTGTCCCTTGCATCACAATTTATCACGTGTAATCCATGCAAGCATAAGACAAAGTATTGGCAATAAACCAGTACTTCGAATGTTACGAGCAACCATCCGAACCTTCGAAGCATTAACCGCTTCGAGATTCGAATTGTACCGCGATCAGACAAACACGAGTCCGAATCGAGAGGCTCTAACTACCGCGTGGAGATAGACCCAAACGTGTCTATCTACAGTGACCTTGGAAACTTGTCTGAACAGCTCTGTAGAGGAACCAGCCCTTCAGACACCATACCAAGCACTCAAATATCCTTTCAAGATCATCGCAGCATACAAGAAAGGTCAAATGCAATTAGCAATGCCAGTAGAACAAGCAACCCACAGTAGACGCCTTTGCGCAACGTGAATCTGAAGGTTGCAAGTAGCATAACTTGTAGCAGTTAGTACTAAAATCTGTGAAACTTAAGTTAGGTCCACAGAAACACATAAGAAGTACCCAAGACAGGTTACAAGAAGCTACAACTCCTTAAAGCCGGCAAACTTCACATCTGCCCTTTAGTGCGCTGTACCCCAAGATATTCAGGGAACCTATCATCAGGATAATCTTAGAAAACATGGGACTTCATCAAAAATCCCTCAGACTCAAGTACTTAACATGAGGAAAAACAAACCTTTGCATAACAAAGAGCATAGAACCCCAACATATCCAACTGCAGAGTTTGCCCATGTGCGCGCATCGATAACATAACCTGGCTATGCACCCGTCTTCCTCCAGATGCAGCCAAAAACAGTGTAGTCTCGCAGAGGTTTCCATATGCTTGTTATACATGCCCTAGTACAATAAAAACCAGTTGATTAAGGGTGAGAGACCCTTAATCAACTGGTTTTTATTGTACTAGGGCATGTATAACAAGCATATGGAAACCTCTGCGAGACTACACTGTTTTTGGCTGCATCTGGAGGAAGACGGGTGCATAGTAGACCCTTAATCCAAACATGTGTACACTGACAAGTCATCTCCAAAGAAGTAAACTGCATCTGGTGCGCTGACCCTTTCCTTCAACATAAAAGTCATGAAATTGCTACACTTAACACAACATGTGCATGCTCTTTAGGAGCAAGTCACTAGTCATGACCACATTGTGAACAGAAGGGTCTGCATAACCAAACTCCCCAACTGCACACACTGCCATGGCCTTGGAAATGTAAAATGGTGTGAGGTATGAAGAGACACCTTTCTCATGCCTATCACATCCCCAACAACCCAAGGCCAAGTGCATCTTTATGATGTCCATGTCATGTACCATTGAAAAGTTACAAATCAATGGTAATTGCAAAAGTTTTTATAGGTGTAAGAGAGAGAGACAAAAGTGCAGATAACCACACCTATGCCCACTCGACTCATCGCATGCTCACATAAGGAGTATTCTGCTCACTCAAGAAGCACATACTCAACATGGAGCAGCCTAAAGATGCCCCCAAGCAACAAGCCACATGCCCCACACACTAGGGGCACTTGGGAAGGTAGGGAAAGATGCTACTGCACACATAATCAGGGGTCACATGTACTTATGCCCCATGAGGAAGTTGGGACCGTACTCCCTTTCACGCTTGAAGGTGAGATTATTTCTCCAGAGGTGTCGATGCATGTCCATTCTTGGCACGCAAGGAACCTCCTTTTGTCCTCCCCTAGTCCCGAACCAGCTCATACTGAACTGATCCATGTGTGCAAAAGCACCTGAAACCCATCAGCATACCGAAGAGTTAGTATACCGATAATCACATATGTCAAATAGTAGGCTTGCAAGTAGACGCTTGGAACGCCCCTTTTGGAAGTTCAACGTTGAAGTGCCACTACACTTTCACAGATGTAGCACATGAATCATCTTTGCAATCTTGAATGCTCAAAATATCACACAGAAATGATTGTACCTTAAAACATTCCGCCTTTCAAGTCCACATTGGCTTGAACGGATCGAAATCGCCACGAAGTTTCAACAACGACAACAACTGATACCATGAGATTCAGCACCATGAATTAATCAACTGCTAAAACAATTTATTCAAACCTTTCTGACGGATCACCATCGTCAGCAAGGGTAATGTTTACCACAGGCGTCAAACGTATTCGTTGACGATCGGCACTCGCCGATACCATAAAAGAACAAATTCGAATCGGCGATAACATGAAAAAGAAGTTCGATGAAGCCATAACATTAGACCACAATTACTTCAGAATGAAAACATTAAATTAGGTTGGGAACACCATCCAACCCTTTGTCGAAACATGAGACAACGCTTCAAGCACGCTCCTGATGGACGACTCCACTTGGACGACTCCAGAGCAGGAGATAACTCCAGACACTTGTTAGGAACACCATCTAACAAGGCCACCTGTGCCATAACCATGTATGTCACAGAAAACGTAAGGACGTGTAGTACGAGTCCTGTCGCACCATGCGCACAAGGGACAAGGAGTCGAGGCTATCCACCATCAAGACTTTACACAAAGTATCGTAGCTTAACAAAGCAACCTAACTAAGGGCAGTCTTACCTGTGCCATCACCATGTATGTCACAGAAAACGTAAGGACGTGTAGTACGAGTCCTGTCGCACCATGCGCACAAGGGACAAGGAGTCGAGGCTATCCACCATCAAGACTGATGATAGAATGCCAAGCCGTCCCATATGACGCAAGGCCAAAGGAAACTAAACGGTAGGTGGACGAGGCTAGAATTCCTAAGTTCTAGGCCTCCGAGCCTACCAGCTACACTGACTCCGACGGGACCGTACGACAATAATCCGGGTCCCTACGGAACTGCCACTCACACGCGCTTCAAGGAGGTCAAATCCTCAGCACGTTTCCTAACTTCCAAGGAACTCCTATGACCTTTAAGAGTACCCTAGTGTTTCCTGGGTACAAAGGTCAGACCTAGCAATTACTCAAGAAGAGAGCTAATTGCCCTTCATGAGTACATCACTTGAACCTCCAAGGCACACAAGAGGATGATAGTAAACTCGAGGTCATGACTTCTCGAATCGACTAATCCTCAAAGACAGGCAACCACATTAGTAGACATCACCTTTGAGATTGCCGCATGGCAAGCTCCAAGCATAACACAAGGGGCTAGTCACATGCCAAGTGTACCTTCCAAACTACACCACGAGTTCCACATGTCTACAAACGACTGGAAAGTGACTATTTAATGTCCATCAGCCACTTCACACACGAAGGCACACGCTACGGGGAACCTCAAACCCTAGGGTTCCCATATTATTTCACAACAGTTTGGGTATGGGTTGAGTAATGGGATGGGTAAAGTATTGGCTTACTAGTACTACTAGTGTCAATTATTTCTTCACAAGGAGCTTAAGACAGGTAATTAGCTGTCTTATAAGCGGTGCCCCACCAAAAGGGATTGGGGCCGATCTCATGACGCCCAACCAGAGGGAGTGCGTGTCCGGAAGGAATATTCCTGAAGGAAAGGATTTGCATGTGTCCAGCCAGAGTCGATTTAGAATAAAGAGTGACGCCTACCCTAACGTTAGGGTTAACCACACACCATAAATCCTGGATGCGGGTACCCATCCTGCATACCGCTACGTACCATACGTACGTATATTTACGTATACGCGGAGCCGGGGGGCCAGAGACAACAGGTGATCGATTTGTTGGAACCAATGGGTGGGTGCTGCCCATGGACCACTGGGCGGACCCTCGAGCAAAAGCCATTGGAAGAGAAGGAAATTTGCCTTTATCAAGGAATGATACACGTGTGGACCCCTTCAATATGATGTCGACACGTGACTGGCATGATCAGGGCACCCGGGGCCTCAGACTCATGTGTTCCACTTAATGCAAGCTTCCATGTGAAAAGGAAGGGGCCTGTTTGGTCAGGGCAGATGCCTTGCTCGCTTTCACGTGAAGCTTTCATGTGAGAAGGAAAGGGGGCCCTATATAGGATCACTAGCTAGTGATCAGGGCCGGGGCATCTGCCTTACTCTCAGTCTTCTGTTTCTTGCTCTCATCTGACTTGCTCTACAGAAGATGATTGTTCTTCTTCTTCTTGCTCTTATCTGGCTTGCTCTCATCTGACTTGCTCTACAGAAGATGATTGTTCTTCTTCTACTTGCTCTTATCTGGCTTGCTTTAGAGAAGTCATTAAGAAGAAGAATCTTAATAGCTTCGTCTTCTGTTTATTGCTCTCAACTGCCTTGCTTCATTTGCCTTTAGGCAAGCTTGCTTTCATTAAGAAGAAGAATGTTCTTCTTCTCCATGAAGGAGAGATTTCAAGATTTGGGTAATTGTGCTCCTGAGGGAATTGTGTGGGGGTTTTCTTGCTCGCTTTATCTCCAATCACTGCTAGGATAGATTAATCATAGCAGTATTTATTATAAATAGTAAAGCCTATCCCAACCGCACACCATGAATCCGTCATGCGGGTACGCGGAATCTAGGGGCCAGATACTAAAGGTGATAGTGAAAAAAGTCCAAGCATTATTGTCAGAATAATGGTTCCCCCCCTCCCCCCCCCCCCCCCACCTCCAAACCCCGCCAACACCCACCCCTAAATTTGAATAGCAGGACACATTACAATGAAAACAGTTAACAAATTTGTGCGGAAGTGGGTTTTAACCCACTACCCCACCCCGGGGAGGCGGGGTGTAATATCCCCCCGAGGGAGGGGGAGGCGTTTGGGGCATCTTGGAAAGGGTTATGGCCAGGGAAATAGTCCTGTAAGCCACATATTTGTTTTAACGTACAGCTATTGTTCGAATCAAGTGTCAACTGTTCGGCGCCGAGAGCAATAGCGGTCGGCCTGTAACATATCGGGTGGGCACTGCCCACTGGGCAGTGGGAAGTTGCATTGGGAACTCCAGCAATGCCTAATTTGTGTGGCTTTTTGGCACAAATTTCTTCCCTTTTCGGGTCGGGATTTTCCGGATCGTGGCCACATTCCGGGCCGAAATGTGATCTCACTGGAGTTCCTATTAGCAGTGGGTCAACAAACTCGGCGCAGCACACAATGACTTCCATCCTGATTGATCAATTCCAACCGTTCACGTCACCAAAATAAACTGTTGGGATATAAAACACACACATATATACCTTAGACATTTGTTGGACATGTGGTGACAATTCAGAGATACATGTTTGTGGGTCACATCCTAGTAATGGAGGACTTCGAAGACTCACAAGTGCATATTTAAGTAAGGTACAGCTGTAGGAGTCAATAAGGTACAGTTCTACAAGACTGATGTACATTGTACAGTTGTAGTATATTGAGGTACACTGACATTATACTAAGGTGAAGTCATGTTGACTAATAAAGTAATGTATATGGCAGTAGGGGAGGTTCTATGTGACTTACGGACTTACAGATGAGATCTGGAGTGCAGTTACGGTATGGGTAGATTCGAGTAAGTTAGACGTAAATGCGCATAAATGCGCATGCGCCAACTCCGAACTGTCTTGAGGAACCAGAGAACTAACTCAGTGAAAGCCTTACGTTTTGAGCGTTTCTGAAGAGCTCGTGTTCGGTTCCGAGTTAGTTGCACGGAGCCTGCGGGCTCGTCGCTCGGAGCACTTGTGGTCAGATCGGGGTACTTAGACGGATCGAGGATTGTCCGAGTCGGATGCCTCCGTTAGACCGATAGGACTGAAGTTCAGTCACTGAACGCTGCATGTACGGTTTCACGATCTTCGCATTGATACGGAGCCTCAGATAGGAGCTCCGTTGCATAGATGTGGTGACGGCAGAGCTACTGGAGGCAAACTAAGTAAGTCGCTCAGCCGTAGCATTTAAGTGGGATAGTCAGAGGTAACTGGCATTTCTAATGTGTCGTCTGAACTCCAGTCCGTGTATGCCCGTCATGTTGATGAGGCTTTGACTGATTCCTGCCACTGAGCTGTGATTGCCCAATGCTGCAGGTATTCCTAGCTCGTTTCTTAGCTAGATGTGTGGCACTGTACAGAGTCTTTGATGTGTAACTAGTTCTGATTTGTCGTCTGAACTCCAGTCTGTGTATGCCCGTCATGTCGATGAGGCTTTGACTGATTCCTGCCACTGAGCTGTGATTGCCCAATGCTGCAGGATGCTTTTTAAGTGTTAATTGTCTAAACCGATGATGCCATTTGCTTGAGATAAACATGAAACCACAACCTAATCATAGAAACCTTACTCCAAGGTCCAATTCCAACCTTAGTCCCATCAGGTGTCGATAATTTCTAGTACTCATGCGTAAATTATGCGTTGGCGACCCCAGGACCTTTGCATTACGTTGGAGGAGGCGCCGGCCCGGGTTGACCCTTGTGGTGGGCAGGCCGGCGCCTCTTACAACGTAATTACTCTTATAAGAGGCCCTCCTCAACCCTTGGTTAACGTTTCGACAGGTACGCACATATATATGCACATGTCTAACAGTGATTGTGGTATAACAACTACAGCCTATTGGGCTGCACGGTAAATAGCGTCAACTCAAGAAAAGACAAAACAAGTCAATTCAACATGATTGCATTTTGAGCAAACTTTCAAGCGACGCCTTCACGGAAAGTCCTTAATCAAGACCGCCCGGACTTAGCGGTTATTGTTACCCGACTCTTCTGCGATTCACGACCGTGTTGATATCTCGTAGTGTATCCAACGTCAATGCGCGACATCACTTCATCAATTAAAACCAGTTACTCGTGAAGTTTCTATTGAAATGTGGATTAGTGGTAATAAGAAATGAGCTTGCAAGTTCCGATCATTCAGTGATTGTTTCGTTCGGTAACTCTTGTCCCACCGTTATATGCCGATGAATTACCGAACCGGTACATGGTCTGCGGGTGCCGTTGGGTAAAACTCCGTGCGCCTGTGTGAGGCGACGGGAGTTCGAGTCCTGCGGAGGCACTGCATGTAAATTCCGGCGACGGGATTTTCGGAGCCCACGAGCAGCCCTCTCATGGGGTGCATCGGGTTCGCTAGGAAGAAGCTACTCCTCAATAAATGCTGGACTGACACTCAGCTTCGAAAGGGGGGGAGGGGGCTGGACCATGATACACCTTAGCGGCTTCGCAGTAGGGGGGCCGTCTCCCATCGAACATAGAAGATTCCTATAGCATGCCAGCACGCCCACTGGTACCTTATGGATCGGGCACCCGGCCCCCAGGCTTGGGATCCATGTCACCACCAGTGTCGGCCCCACATCCATACGGCCGGCACGCCCAGAGGTTTAACATGTCCAGGACTTGACTTCCTCCTTGCGGCAGCGGCCGGAGCATTATACATCGCCTGAAGGTTGGCACAAGGTGCAAGCCCATGGGCGGTGAATCATGTGCCAACCTTCAATGCTGCTGCTGCTGCCCCAAGGAGGAAGTCAAGTTCTGGACGTGTTTCGTCCTTTATCTTCTGGGCCTCCCGGCCGTACGGTGCCGGAGTTGACTGAGTTGGCACATGGTGACGTCGGCCCCAAAGCCGTGGGGTGGGATGGGACAGTCATGAGGTACCATGGGGCCAGTAGCGCAAGCTCTTGCTAGCAGTCTTCTATGTTCAAAAGAGAAACTCCTTCCCTACAGCGAAGCCGCAAGGTGCATCAGGTCCAGCCACACCCCCCCCCCCCCACCGCCTTCCGAACCAGAGGTTCGATCTAGCACTTGCTTGAGGAGTCCATGGACTCCTTCAGTACTTGCATGATCCACTGGCCAACTTTTATTCCTCAAAGGCCAGCTTTTATCCCACTCTTTTTTTTTTTTTTTTTAGACTTCATCTGTACAGCCACTGGCAGGCTTTTGAGGCCACAATTGTACATATAGATAGACCGCAATTGCACATATATGTACAGCCACTGGCAGGCTTTTGAGGCCACAATTGTACATCTGTACAGCCACTGGCAGGCTTTTGAGGCCACAAGTGTACATCTGTACAGCCGCTGGCAGGCTTTTGAGGCCGCATTGCAATATACGGGGACCACCACCGAGGCAAACCAACTGTGAACTGCTCCAAAACCATCACATGTCACAGGGTCTTATGTCGCTGCTGCTGCTGATACCTCTGTGACCGACAGTGACGAAGTATGATGATTTTTCTGATAAAATGAAGAAGGGCGCTTGAAAGAAAGAAACGGAAAAAACGTTACAGGCCATCTTTTATCACACTCATAAGATGTTGTTTCGAAGATTACATCTGGGCGGTCATAAGAGGCGTTTGGAGCCACAATGTACAGTGACCACAATGTACCACAATGTACGGGGACCACAATGTACGGGGAAAAAACTTTGTCCCCGTCTTTAAACGTATCACAATGTACCACAATGTACAGGGACTACAACGTATGGGGACCACAACGTACCACAATGTACGACAATGTACGGGGACCACCCACCAAGGCGACCAACTAGTTCAGTACTGTGAAGTGCTGCAAAACCGCCGGCGCTAGCTAACGAATATACTATACAATACTGTATGGTAGTGTAAAGGATTGGCTATCGCATAAAGGATTGGCACCCAAGCTTATCCCGTAGACTAATGGCGCCACATGTCACAGAGACTTCAGGAGGAGGAGACGGAGGAGGAGGAGGGAGAGGGAGAAGAAGAAGAATGAAGAAGAAGAAGAAGAAGAAGAAGAAGAAGAAGAAGAAGAAGAAGAAGAAGAAGAAGAAGAAGAAGAAGAAGAAGAAGAAGAAGAAGAAGAAGAAGAAGAAGAAGAGGAAGAAGAGGAGGAGGAGGAGGAGGAGGAGGCATCATTCATCATCATATGATGATGAATGATGCCTCTGTGACCAATCCGTATCATGTCACAGAGGGAGGAGACCCTTTGAGTCATCCATCCACAAGGACAAACCTCGTGATCAACCCACTGCGTACCGCTGGAAAACAACCCCGCACCCAGACATTTTTCCAAACCTGCTCGCAGGCTCGCCGCTGTGCCATGTGACAGGATCATCTCTGTGCCACGTCACAGGGTCATCGCTATGCCACGTGACAGGGTCGTCACTATGACACAGGACAGGGTAGCCGCTGTTCCACGTGACAGTGTCGCCAGTACGCCATGTCACAGTGTCATCACTACTCCATGTCACAGGGTCATCCTTATGCCCCTGCAACACATCCTGGCGATGCCATATGCTAGGCAGTCATGTGGTCTAGCACGACCCCGTGAGTCATCTACTGAAAGGAAATTCCTTGCGAGTCATCAAACCTTTGTGTACTGCGCAGTACACAAAGGCATGCTGGGATGCCGGCCTCACCGCGTCAAAACGCCAAAACGACACCCGTAAACCTCCCCCCCCGCTCCCCAATCTAGCACTAACAGGGGCTGTACAGATGACGAAGCTATATGTAGGTAAACTTCCCTTGACCAATCATTCTGAAATTGCCGTAACATGTCATACTTGTTACACGAGTATAAACATGAAGCGTCAATTTTCCATGTTAACGTAAACATGGAAAAATGACGCTTCATGTTTATATGTATACACTAGAGCCAAGTACCTGTCATACTTCTACGCACTGCTGTGGTCCCCACAGTATGTAGCCCCCGGGGGATAAGGCCTGTCATCAGTAATGTCAAGAGGGCTCACTAAGGGGATCATATATATATGATCCCCTTGTATAGGGGAATCAGAGTCATTGGCTGGAACGCCGGAGTAACCACCCCTCCCTCCCCCCTTCTTTCCAGGGTTCCCCCAGCAGCTATGACTGTAAGCATATGGAGCCCATGTGATCGCACGGAGCCGTCCTGCGGCGTTGGAAACGGCGACATGATTTTTGTGGACAAGGGCTGGTCCTGGGTCACATGGGGCCCATGTGGGACCCCCCCGTCCCTGAGCTGGTGGCTCGCCCCCAGGCGGGGGCGGGGGGTCCCGAGCACGGGGATGTGAAGCACCATGTGAGGCCCACGTGATCAATATGGGGCTCACATGGCCATTGCCTCGGCCATGGCGCTCGTGGCTGCTGCAGCGATGGCCTTCTCGGAGGCGTTCGGCAGGTAATAATACTTCCCTCGAGCCGCGTCGGCGATCTCCTTGGCAAAGCCGGTCGATACAAACTGCAGCCCCGGACACAAGCCCCTTCAGAACCAAAAGCCCTGGGATACAGAGCGCAAGGGGGGCGGGGAGAGAAAGGGGAGGGAGGGAGGGAGGGAGAGATGGGCAGGGGGCGGGGGCGGGCCGAGGGAGGGAGGGATGGAGGGGGGACATTCAAACCAAGCCGGTGGATGCAGAGTGCGGGAAGAGAGACAAGCATCTTAAGCGACGCCGGTGGACATTATATGATGGAAGGGTGACAGCATCTTCAAACAAAGAGTCGCTTTATAATAAGGTCCAACAAGAGAACCTGCATGTTCAATCAACAAGAACGGGGACAGAACAGGACACTCGCTGCACTGCAATCTATGAACAGTCGGGAGGGAGAGATCTGTGTCTGTCCTGCAGGGCCTGGCACCAGCCCCCTCTAAACACCCTGCCCCCCCCCTCCCTCCCTCCCTCTCCCACCTCTGCAGCACTTCCACCCCCTCTGTGTGCCCATACCCCCACCCCGCCCACACCGGACGTGCCACCATAGGAAAAGGAAGATGGGGGCGAGTTTGGGCCCCCCAAACTCCCGCCCCAAACCTCCCGGCCATTTGATCCTTTGCCTACCGCAGCGGCCACATGCTGCGGCGCAACCCCTAAAACCCTGCAAACCCGGCAAACCCTAAAACCTGGCAAACCACTAAACCCCGCAAACCCGGCAAACCCCGCAAACCCGTGAAACCCGTCAAACATCTAAACCCGGCAAACCTGGCAAACCCGGAAGACACTGCAGTCACGCAAGCCAAAGGCGGACCTTGTTCTCGGTGTCGATGACCAGCAACTGCACGCCTGAGGCGCCGACCTTCTTGGCCATATCGATTACCTCATCCCGCAGCAGTTCCGCCGTGGGGCGGGGGGCGCCTTCCTTCATGGCGTCCGGGTCCTCGTTGGAGCGCGCCAGCGAGATGTTGGCCCGCCCGTCCGTCAGCAGCACCATCATGATCTTGCCCACGCTGCCGGTCTTCTGCGCGTTGATTGCCACTCGCAGTGCCTGCATGTGGGACCCATGTGACGGCCGGCCTCGATGTGTGCGTAAACGAGGCAGAAACGCACAGATGGACAAACACACAGCCAGCAGACCACACACACACACACACACACACACACACACACACACACACACAGAGAGAGAGAGAGAGAGAGAGAGAGAGAGAGAGAGAGAGAGAGAGAGAGAGAGAGAGAGAGAGGGAGAGAGAGAGAGAGAGAGAGAGAGAGAGGGGGGGGGGAGGAGAGATCTCCACAACACAAAAAAAACACACACACACACAAACACACACACACACACACACTCTCACACAGGGGGGGGGGTCGGGGAGGGGCACTTCCGGGGGGTGGGGGATGGGGCGTACAGTGGAGAGGCCGTGGGCGAGGGGGAGCCGCCCCGCAGGGAAGGGCGTCAAGGCGGCGGCGCGCCATTGCGATGGACTTGGAGGGCGGCAGCAGCACCTCCGCCTTGTCCCCGTAGAAGGGGATGACGGCCACCTGGTCCCGCGCCGTGTACGACTGCTGCAGCAGCGTCAGCGCCGCTCCCTGCCCCGCCCCAACCCCATCACTCCCTTGCCAGGTCGCCGTTGCCAGGTCGCCGTTGCCAGGTCAGCATTGCCAGGTCAGCGCAGGACAGCATCCCCATTGCATCTTCACACACACACACACACACACACACACACACACACACACACACACACACACACACACACACACACACAGACCCACACACACGCGCGCGCGCATGCGCACACACACACACAAACACAAGAAAAAGGAAGAAAGAAAAACAACATTACCCGCGCGCGCACACACACACAGACACACGCGAGCGTGCACAAGAAAAGGGGGGAAAAGAAAAACAGCACTCTCTACACGCACGCATGCGCACATACACACCCGCGCACAAGAACAGGAAAGAGAAGGCAACACTCTATATGTCAACTGGACCCCAGCGGGTAATACACGCCCGTTTCACGGCCTGCTATGTCAGCTACCACGATGCACCCAGTCCCCCACCCACAATCATCCCGTCATCCTCCAAGCTACTGTCTATCCAGTTGGGGTGAGGCCAGGATACTTCCACTAGATCAAAACCCCTTCCTCCCGACCACCCCCTCCCCCCCTCCCTCCCTCCCTCCTCCCCCCTCCACCCTCCCTCCCTCCCCCCTTCCCTCCCTCTGTCCTCCCTCCCTCCCCTCCCCTCCCCCCTCCATCCCTCCCCTCCCTCACCCACTTTTCATCCCTCCCCTCCCTTCCCTCCCTCTGTCCTCCCTCCCTTCCCCCCTGCCCCCCCCCCCCCCAAGCCTCCCAGCAGCACCTTGGCGGAGCTCATGCGGTTGAGGGCCATGGACCCGGAGGCGTCCACGATGAAGATCACGAGGGCGCCGGCCTTGCGAGCCAGCCGCTTGGCCCGCATGTCGCCCTTTTCAATGTACACCTTGCGCAGCTTGCGCCCTTCCGCCTCCGCACGCGCCCGACGGGACCGCTGATAGGGCGCTGCCGCCCGCATCGTCGCGTCCACCGCCAACCGCCGTACCTTGTCGCCTGCGCACACAGCTTACAAATCGTGAGTCGCCTTAGGACGTTGCACTGGTTGCGAATCTAGGCTGGGAGAGCTTTTCTTCTTATATCTGGCAGCGTGAGCGTGAGACAGGCTGCGCTGCCCAGGTCACATCCCGGCTTTGGGGAACATGGGCTTGATGCAGTGGCCTAACACAGCAACACCCTAGTTTTTGGGCAGCACACAGCTTGATGCAGCAGCGCCCTCACCTTTGGGAAGCACGGGCTTGATGTAGCTGCGTCAAATTCATCCAAATTCACCGAAAATAAAAAACTCGAAACAAACTCTAGTCAAAAATATTGGATCTGTCAAGTTGTTAACAGATACATTCTTAAGTTTTTTTTGGACGCACGCTTTTTGCAATTACAGACTGAGATCCCCCCCCCCCCCCAACTTTTTGGAAGAAGAGCCCTGGTGCAGCAACCAAGCCCCCCTCACCTTTGGGGAACATGGGCTTGATGCAGCAACCAACCCCCCCTTTTACCTTTGGGGAACATGGGCTTGATGTAGCGGCCCCGGTCTTCAGAGAAGATGAGGGACTTGGAGCGGCCGCTGCGGCCCAGGGAGCGCTGCTGGGCCTGCGCGAACTGAAGCAGCTTGCTGTCCAGCACGGTGCCGTCCGCCTCAATCACAAACTCCTCCGGGATGAGGTCCTTCTCCGGCTCCTGCTCCTCGGGAGGCTCGTCCTCCTGTCACATGGGCCCCACATGGGTTGGCGACTGAACCCCTGCCAACCAATCCGCCTCGGACCTTGCCCCCCCACCCCCCCCCCCCAAAAAAACAAAAAAAAAAAAAAAAAAAAAAAAAAAAACACAAATTGGCCCCACGTGGGTACAGCTGAGCCCCAGTCAATGGACCTGTCTCGGACCTCCCCTCCCCTCCCCCCCCCCCCACATGGGCCCCACGAGGGTACAGCTGAGCCCCAGTCAAGGGACCTGCCTCGGACCACAGCCCCCCCCCCTCACACACACACACACATTGGCCCCACCTGGACGCCCCACATGGGTGCACATGATCATATGACCTCCTGGACGCCCCACTGGTGCTCATATGACCTTCTGGATGCCCCACATGGGCGCACATGCTTGCTCCATAATACCCACCTCCCCCCAACCCCCCCCCTTACCCAACCCACCATGGGTACTCAGCTATGCCCCCCCCCCCCCCCCCCCGCCTGACCCCAACTTGGGTGCACATTGCTGCCACTGCATACCAGCCCTCACTGGGGATACCAGTGCCAACCACAACCTTTGGAATCCATATGATTCAGAACACTTGAAGACCAAGCATTGGTTGCAAAAGCACTTCCTCTCACCCCTCCACCCGATGAGAAGAGAGGAGAGAAGAGGCCCCATAGGACAGGAGAAGAGCACTTTGCTGCATCCCCCCCCTCCCCTGCCTTCCCCTCCCTAGCGAGCGGGGAGGGAGGGAGAGAAGAGCATTTCTCTGCATCCCCCCCCTGCCTTCCCCCGGGCGCGGAGGGGATGAAAAGGGAAAGAAATTGATAAAAAATGGGAAAAATGGTATAAAACGGGGTAAACTGTAGGGCTGGAGTGACAGGGATTCGAACTCCGGTGCAGCAGGGCGGTACCTGCTCATCCTTCTCATCCTCCTGCTCCTCCTGCTGGTTCTGCGGAGGGGGCGGGGGAGGGGGTGGCTGGTTGGGTGGGGGCTCTTGCGGGGGAGCCACATTGATTGCCCTGGGCAGGATGACTAATCGTACAGCCGTGCTGATGTCATCTGCATTAACATCTTCCCTTGCCTGCACCCCCCCGGAGCACCCTCTTGCCTCAGATCTTCAAGAAAGCCATCAAAAAGCTCAGAACGAGGGCGTGCGGGGGGGGGGGGGGAGAGAGAGTAAGGGGGAGAGAGAGAGAGAGAGAGAGAGAGAGAGAGAGAGAGAGAGAGAGAGAGAGAGAGAGGAGAGAGAGAGAGAGAGAGGAGAGAGAGAGAGAGAGAGAGAGAGAGAGAGAGAGAGAGAGAGAGAGAGAGAGAGAGAGAGAGAGAGAGAGAGAGAGAATTGGAGCATGAAAAAGGAAGAGGAAAATATGACAAAAAAAGCACATGTAAAGAAGGAAGAAGGAAGAAGAAAGTGTGAAGGAAGAAAGTATGAAGAAAGGAAGTCTGATAAGGCAGCAGAACGAGGCGAGGATGAAAAAGGATGAAGAAAGCATGACGATAGAAAGAGGGTGTCAAGAAAGAAAAAAGGAAGAAGAAAAGTGTGAAGACGGAAGCATGAAGTAGCAAGAATGTGCAGAAGCAAGCAGCGAAGAAGCAAGCAGCGAAGAAGCAAGCTTTCTCCTCGCACGCGTGTGTCGAGCCACGGGCACTTAAAATCACTTTTTCTAATGCTCAAGGAGAGCGGCGAGAAGGGATGCGCACGTCAAAAGCAGCGGACGCGCACGCCACCCGAGCGGCGAAAAGCTCCGCACGATGGCCTTGGCAGCCGCCCCGCAGCGCCTCTTGTACCAGCCTTTCCACCTGCTTCTCCTGGATCTGTACCTCCTTCAGGTACTCGCGCGCAAACAGCACCTGCAGGTGGTCAATCCCCGTGTGAGCAGGGGTTCGATCCCTGCGTGAGCCCTTTCTTTTTCCTTTTTTCTCTCTTTTTTTTTTTTTTTTCCTTTTTTTCCCCATGCGTGGTCAGGGAGGGAAAGGAAGGGCAGAGAAGGGGGGGGGGTTGGAGGGGACGGGAGGGCAGGGAAGAGAATGGGAGGGGAAGGAAGGGAAGGGAAGTGAGGGGGGCTTGCACTGCCGGGGGCGAGTCGTTTTCTGGGGTTGCCAGCGGGGGTTGGGGGGGGGGGGGGGTGGGGGGGCGCTCCTCCCCAGAGAATCCCGCGCAATAATCTGCCAGCCGAGAGCACGCAAAGTATGGGGCCCGGGAGTTCCGATAACCGGAACAGGAAAATTCGAGAAAAAACCTGACAGATTCCCCAGGTCTGACAGGCACGAGCACTTTTCGGTGAGATCATTGACACCTCCACCACCTAATCCATGGAGAAAAAGCATGGGAGAATTGAAAGAGGAAGGAACAATTGAAAAGTAAAGAACAAGAGAACTGGGGATAAAAGTTTCTTAAGCACTTATCAGTTATGCAGGGGTTTTGAGCCCCCGTCTCAATCGCCGGCCAACGACATGGGACAAGACACTTTACCCATGGTCTACTTTTGCCAGATGGCCTAATCAGCATTGAATGACACTTATATATTGGTGACTTGATTGTCAAGTCTCCCCTCTCCACCCCACCCCACAGTCCCCAACATACCACAACCTGCTCACAATAAAAAAACCACTCCCGGTGTACGATCCTTGATGATCGCGCCCAAAAAAAAAAAAAAAAAAAAAAAAAAAAAAAAAAAAAAAGAAAAAGAGAGGAGAGAGGAGAGAGAGAGGAGAGGAGAGAGAGAGAGAGGGGGGGGGGGGGGGGAGAGATGCGCGCACATACAGTGTCAGTTCCCGTGCCCCACATCTTTCTCTCCCCCCTCCCCCTCCTATCATTCCCCCTCCCCCCACCCACTCTATTTTCCACTCTCTTGCGCTGCGTGTCTCTCTCTCTCTTTTTTTTTTTTTTTTTTTTTTTTTTTTTTTTTTTTTTTTTTTTTTTTTTTTTTTTTTTTTTTTTTTTTCCGCGGCTTCCGTCTCCCTCCT
Organism: Botryococcus braunii; assembly: GCA_002005505.1. Taxonomy (NCBI): domain Eukaryota; kingdom Viridiplantae; phylum Chlorophyta; class Trebouxiophyceae; genus Botryococcus; species Botryococcus braunii. The sequence goes on along the minus strand of MVGU01001084.1, from coordinate 155,811 downwards.
CATCCAGTCTCTCTCCTCTCTCCTGAGCAGGGGGCGGGGCCCCGCGTCCGCGCTCTCCGTGATGCTGCCTCGTCCAGCATCTGGAGGCTGTCCTGGAAGTCCTGCGCCACCTTGACGGCCTGTACACGCTCCTCAAATGTCGCCGGTACATCCGCACTCAAGTTGATGGCAATACGGTCCAGCAAATGCTCCCGCAGCGGTCCCTCGTCGGGATTGTACGTCGCTATCAGCAGCGGCTTGCACCTGGCCCCCCCCCCCCTCTCTCGCCTTACATCCCCCGAAGTTTGGCATTCTCTCTCTCTTCTCTCTCTTCTCTCTCTCCTCTCTCTCTCTCTCTCTCTCTCTCTCTCTCTCTCTCTCTCTCTCTCTCTCTCCCTCCCTCCTCTCTCTCCTCTCTCCTCTCTCTCTCTCCTCTCTCTCTCTCTCTCTCTCTCTCTCCCTCTCTCTCCTCTCTCTCTCTCTCCCCCCCCCCGTCCTCCTCCTCCTCCTCCTCCCCCTCCTCCTCCTCCTCTCCGCCCCCTCCTCCCCCCCCCCTCCCTCCCTCCCCCCTCTTGCTCCCTCCCTCCGTCCCTCCTCCCCACCCCCCCCTTCTCTCTCTCTCTCTCTCTCTCTCTCTTCTCTCTCTCTCTCTCTCTCTCTCTCTCTCTCTCTCTCTCTCTCTCTCTCTCTCTCTCTCTCTCTCTCTCTCTCTCTCTCTCTCTCTCTCTCTCTCCCCCCCCCTCCCTCTCATCCCCACGTCTCCCACCCCCCCCCCTCTCGACAAGAGGGCGGCAAATGGACACAGGCAATCGCCGAAAGTTGCGCATGGCAGGGGGGCGCACGGGTGGCAGATGGAGAGGCCTCACGCTCCACCAGATTGACGCCGTCCGACAGAATGGAGAGCAGCAGGTTGGCGATGCCGTCATCCAGGAGGTTGATCTCGTCCACGTACAGGATTCCGCGGTGCGCCTCCGCCAGGAGACCGGGCTGGAACACCGTGCGGCCCTCCTGCCTCCCCCCATCCCCCATCTCGCTCATCACCCCCGTCATGCACCCGTTTCTCGATCAAGAAACTTCCAAAAATTCTAGCCTGCGGGGCCCCTCCCTCCGGTTGTAATATGTTTATAATCAAGAGTGAAGCCCATCCTATGTATTTGTTTCAGCGTTCAGGGACTCGAATCACAACTTCCGGAAGTGTCATACTTTCCTTCCTTCCCTTCGCCATCCCGCTCGTCACGCCGTCCTGCTGATTCGAAAGAAACCATGCCAATTTACAATTTGCAATTTGCAAGAGGCTAATGCCGGCCTTGAAAACATTGTGCGCTGGTTGACTACTGATGGTGGATATGATGACAATGGATATGCTGATGATGATCGAGACACCCTCCACGGAAAAGGCGGTCCCCACAACAATGGCCGTCCCACAGGTAACACAGTCCCCCTAGGAAGGGCGGTCCCCCAGGAGGTTTACGGTCCCCCACGAGGGAAAGCACCTTCATGGAAGCTTCGATGTCGACGGTACCCACGAGGCGGTCCTCTGTGACACCCAGAGGGATCTGCACGAAGGGAGCGTCCCTCACTTTCCTTGGGGATTCAGCGCCCGGGGACCCAGTTTCCGCGCCAGCCCATCCTGCAGAGGGAACACGGATTCTCAAGCTCGATCATCAAATGTACAGCTAGCACATAACATCATTTTCAAGATCGATCATCAAATGTACAGTTAGCGCAAAACATCGTTTTCAAGCTAGATCCTCAATTGTACAGCTAGTGCATAACAATGATTTTCAAGCCAGATCCTCAACTGTAAAGTTAGTACATAACATCGGTTTCAAGCTACATCATCAAATGCATAGCTAGCACACACCAATGATCTTCAAGCTAGATCATCAAATGTACAGCTAGCACATAAAAATGATTCTCAAGATACATCATCAAATGTACAGCTAGCAAAAGTAGTCAGCGCATGTACAGCTGCAGCGATGGGCGCCCAAATGCAGTGGCAGCGTTGCACTGCTAGCATCAATTTTCCCCAGGGGCGGGGACTGCTAGGAACATTTTTCCATGGGGATGGGGCGTGCTAAGACCATTTTTCCACAGGGGCAGGGACTGCTAGAATCAATTTTCCCCAGGGACAGGTACTGCTGGAATCGTAAATCCACAGGGGCGGGGAGTGCTAAGATCGTTTTTCCACAGGGATGGGGGCTCACTTCCCAGGCTCGGGGGTTGTCGGGGTCTGCATTGCAGATGGAGCCATCCACCACCTCGATGGGGGGCATGATGGCATGGATCCCGCGCGCCAGCACCGACTGCAATTCCCCGCTTTGGATATGTTTGGAAAGGTAAAAAACAAGATTACTACTGTCTTACGTAATCATTTAGTCATTCTTGGTATTTTGCCGATACAAGAGATCAGGCATCATCCCAGCACCCCTCCCCCTCTCAGACAGCCCACCCACCATCACGACAGCCCCCATATGCAGAATCATTCAGGCAATTCTCAATTGTGTAAAACCCTTTGCTGCTCACGGCCCTGGATAAGAATCTGCATGAGCTTTTGGAATGTCTCTGCGTCACCTACACCTTGCATCCCCCTCTCCCTTCTCAGACAGCCCACCCACCATCATTACCCCCCCCCCCCGCTCTCCTTTCTCAGACAGCCCACCCGCCATCACTAACAACCCTCCCCCCCCCTTTTCTCAGAAAGCCCACCCACCATCACACCCATCCCCCCCTTCTCCCCCCCCTCTCCCTTCTCAGATAGCCCACCCGCCATCAATGTCACCCCCCCCCCCCCCAACACCCCACACCCCTCTCAGACAGCCCACCGCGTGCCCTCCCACAAAGCCCACCCGCCCCTCCCAGACCACCCGCCCCGCTCACTGACAGCCCTCTCCCCTCTCAGACAGCCCCCACCCCCTCTTTTAAGCCTTCTCAGACACCCTCCTCTCAGACGGCTGCCCCTCCCCCGCCCCCCCCCCCCCCTTTTCTGGGGGAGGGGGTCAGAAAGCCCCACCCCCTGCCCTCAGACAGCCTGCAGCTGACTGAGGATTCAATGTACAGCTGACCATGATGTACACCAGCCACGCCACTGGAAGCCCGACTCATCTCCGATGATGTGCCCATCTCCATCTTCCAGATGTCCACTAGTGGCGCGTACGCATGCGCACACAAGCGCACGTACGCAGCACGGGCGTGTATGGGGGGGGGGGGGGAGAGGAGAGGAGAGGAGGAGAGAGAGGAGGAGAGGAGAGAGAGAGAGAGAGAGGGGGGGGGGGGGGGGAGAGGGAGAGAGAGGAGAGAGAGGAGGAGAGAGAGAGAGAGGGGGGGGGGGGGGGGGGGGGGGGGGGGGGGGGGGGGGGGGGGGGGGGGGGGGGGGGAGAGGGAGGAGACGGAGAGAAAGATGGGCAAGGGGATTGGAAAAAAAGCCCTCAGCTGCTCACACACCCCCCCCCCCCCCCCCCCACACCCCACCACCCCCCCCCCACACAGAGAGAGAAGAGAGAAGAGAGAGAGAGAAGAGAGAAGAGAAGAAGAGAGAGAGAGAGAGAGAGAGAAGAGAGAGAGAGAGAGAGAGAGAGAGAGAGAGAGACACGCACGCACGCAGACATGCACACAAACGCGCAAGCACACGCCCCCCCTCCCCCAACACACACACACACACACACACACACACACAGACACACACACACACACACACACACACACACACACACACACACACACACACACACACACACAGAACCGTTCATACTATGACGGCAACATCCGACAAGGAGCTTATGCTGGATCACACCTTGCAAGTGCCCCGCTTCCCAGATATGCAAACACCACCCAGTCCTGCAGGACAAACCAGGAATCCATTAGAGCACTGCCATTCCATCTAAACTAACTTTGCCACTCCTCTGACATTGTGCGCACATCATCAAACAGTATTGCAACCCGCCCCTCTCCCTCCCCCCCCCCTCCCCCCCCCGGCTCTCTCTCTCTCTCTCTCTCTCTCTCTCTCTCTCTCTCTCTCTCTCTCTCTCTCTCTCTCTCTCTCTCTCTCTCTCTCTCTCTCTCTCTCTCACACACACACACACACACACACACACACCACACACACACACACACACACCACACACACACCCACACACCCACCCAACCCCTCTCCCTCCCCCCCCTGGTCCCGCTCTCCCCCTTCCTCCCCCCCCCCCCTCTCTCTCTCTCTCTCTCTCTCTCTCCTCTCTCTCTCTCTCTCTCTCTCTCTCTCTCTCTCTCTCTCTCTCCTCTCTCTCTCTCTCTCTCGCTCTCTCTTTCTCTCCCCCTTCCTCCCTCCCTCTTTCCCCCTCCCTCCCTCCCATAAACCCCCTCCCTTCCATGGCATCTCACCAGGGCATGCATTCACACCAATTACAGGACTGTGCATGCTCGACACACATTTCATACTGCAGCACAAATTGAATGAAAGCCGGAAAAGAAGAACATGGGAATGACAGGGAGCTACCTGTATCCACAGCCCCCAGAACAAGCGCCTGCTTGATGTATTCAAGGTCCACAACCTTGACGAGGGGGAATGCACGAGACAATCTCCCAGAGCGCTCGCTTTTGAAACCCACTTGCTCCTCTGATGCGATGGCATTTGTCGGCATGGGGGCCTCTGATACTGCAGCTGCTCCAAACACTGGAAGCCATCGCCCCACAAAACATCCTTACCCTCACCAACAACATTGCTAGCAATCCTTTCTCACAGGCCCCTGCAAACTCCAATGGAATTTTAGCCCTGACATATTATTGTACTTTGGAGCAATTCCAGGATGGTCATGCTTTCAAACGTCCCACTGAGCTCCCGGCCTGGGGTTGTAAGAGACGCCTCAAGCCAACGATCAACCCCTTTTCAAAGAGCAACCAGCAGATGAAGTGCATGATTTCCTGCTTCTTTTAATGTTGAAATGGTCATGGTGTCCTAGAAACCTTGCGCCCAAGTACACATGAGGCGTACCAATCCGAGCATCCCGCGGACTCCCTGTGGGGAAAGTTAAAAAGTGTGAAGTAACAGTTCTGTGTAGCTTGGACCCAAATAAAAAGCATTTATTACTGTTGAAGTTTGCTTTGGGATACCCAAGAGGTCCCCCAGGTACAAAGTTTGCTGCAGCAGGTGGCGGCCTTTGCATGGTTGCAGACGAGGACGTCCCTGCTGCAACTTGCATTGTTCCAGCCTACAGCTCAAGAAATCCTATTAAACCAACATTCTTATCCACTTGCTGCTTGCAAGTGTGGAGCACCTTACAAACAACTTGCGAGTTTTTGCCTTACTGTGAGCCTTTGAGAACGCTATCTAGCCCAAAGAAGATCGACTTACGCGGCAAGATATCCTGATTCTGTTCACGTCAACTGCTCATCCGGCCACGTGCGTCGATGCTTCGAATTTCGTCCGACTCGGCCCCCGATCCCACCGACGATCCGATTCAGGGGACGAAAATACCCTTCATTAAAATGGCATTACTCTTGGTCTGGCGGACCGCGAGTCGTGGTCCGCGACTGGCGGTATTCAGCCGATATTAGCCGGGATCACTAGCCCGGATGATTTGAGAATTCGGAACGCGAGAGAATCTGACACAAGCCCCCCTAGAAAACCACTACTTCGAGTTCAAGATTTGTCAAATAATTGAAAGTCTTATCTGCCAGGGTTGCCATACAAGACTTGTGAGTCGCGATATCTGTTTCCTGTCTGAAAGTCGGGATTTGGGATACTATCAGCCACTTCGGGTCCGGGGAAGTGGTTTTGCAGGATGGAGGACGATTTCTTTTCGGACCTCGTGCCTGTAGATTCCAGACCTGGAAAAGGGATTGGTTACCTTGAAGACGCAGTTCTGCCTGCGGTGCCGGAACCTGCCAATGGAGCGGTGTCGGGATCGGACCGCCTCGTGGCGGAGGACGTACCTCTGCCCAAGCCTCTTGGCCCTCCAATGGGGGATTCTCGGGGCAAGAAGGACCTTCGGGATTTTGAGGCTGCAACGCAAGTTCTGTTTGAAGCTACGTTGAAACGGTTTGCTGGAGGACTCCAGCGGGTTCTCGAAGACATCAACAGGTGTGTTTAACTACCTACATGTGGCACTTTGGTGATGAGCTGGCACAAACGTCGCACTGTTAGGGTCATTCACAGCCCGGGGTCCAAGACAGGATTTCCTACGTTGCGATGGCGCAGATTCTGATAGAATGGAACCTGAGTGTGTCTGCCTGCATGGAAAGTGCCGGGAGGGGAGTTTCTCGTTTTCCTAACTTTCCAGGGGTGGCTCCTCGTTTGAACTGCATCCAAAGTTGGATTGCCATTATCCAGGGGTCAGGGCAATTCTTCCATCCCAAGAACTCCTTTTGCCACTGCAGTCGAGGTGTTGGACATGGAACTGGAATCTGACTACAGAGAGCCATCTAATTCCACCTGATTGCCGAGGTTGCTGGGGTCTTTTTCAGGCGCATGGATTCTGTGGAGAATCAAGTTGAGCAGCTGGGACGCAGCTTGGCGGACATGAGGGGGGTTGAGGGCCTGAGGGAAGAGTCACTGAAGGAGCGGTTCTTTTCAATGGAAAAGACTTTGCGGGATGTGAGCCGTGGCATTCAGCTCATCAGAGACAAGCAGGTGGGGCCGACTCTTACCTTCTCACCCATGGATGCAGCTGTCAGTGCAGGTTTACACTTAAATCTACTCGTTGCAGATCATGGTAGTTTGTAGCGGTGCTATGGGCGCAGTTGTTTCGGGGATCATACTTTTACCAAGGCAGCCTGCCAAGCCGTCTGGTCACAGGATCCAGCGCTCATTTGAGGGAATGAAAAGTTTCTTTGGACTTGAAACAGTGGCTGGGAAAGCGATCCAAACAACGTGTAGAGGGGTGCAAGTGGGCCCCACCCTGGGTAGTCCGTTGTGGGGCTGCATTGCGTTTCCACGTGGTTTTGGTCACATGACCAAGAGGGTGAGCTGTCGTTCACCTGCTTGACAAGGGTGGGTTTCCGGCACAGGAACTGGCTGAGGCTCAGGCGGAATTGACCAAGCTCTCAACCCAGGTATGCACGGTTTGTTTCCTACCTCATCAGCAGATCAAAATATATTGCTGCTGAGACTTAACCCCACGCCCGCTCCCGCCCATCACATACCATAGCAGTACTCTCTCTCTCTCTCTCTCTCTCTCTCTCTCTCTCTCTCTCTCTCTCTCTCTCTCTCTCTCTCTCTCTCTCTCTCTCTCTCTCTCTCTCTCTGTCTGTCTCTTCCCCCCCCCTCTGTCTCCCCCCCCTCTCTCTCCCCCTCTCTCTCTCTCTATGTGTGTGTGTGTGTGTGTGTGTGTGTGTGTGTGTGTGTGTGTGTGTGTGTGTGTGTGTCTGTGTGTGTGTGTGTGTGTGTTTGGGGGGGGGGACATGAAAAATGGGTATCGGGGGGTTAATTCAGCCTGCGCAGTGGGCTTGATGTGGGTAATGACATGGGGAACCTCACACTCTGCCAGAAGTTGCAGTGGCGGTAAGGGGGCAATACTACAGAGAATCTCATACTCTGCCATCGGTTGGAATGGGCATGACAATGGCAATATCACCAGGAAACTCTCACTGAAATCGGTTGCAGTGAGCATGGTGTGCAGTAACACGGGAAATTTCACACTGAAATTCATTGCATTGAGCATGGGGTAAGCAATAACACAAGGACCCTCATACACCTACTGCCAGCAATGGCAGTGGGCATGACTCTGGGCAAGATGCGGGGCAACTCTCACTCTGCCGGCAGTTGCACCGGGGCATATGAGTGGGCAATAAGACGGGGAAGCCCTGCCCCTGTGAGCAGGCGTCGGCACCGCTCGAGGCTGTGAGCCCGCCTGCCGCAGCGCCGAAGGCTCCCCCAGCGGCGGCACCGGCCCCCGCGGTGGTCCAGGCCCCTCCCGCGGCTGTAGCGCCCCCCGTCGCTCCCCCGCCAGTGGAGCCCACGCCGCTGCCGCCGCCCCCCGCGGTGGCGACCCCCGCTCCGCAACCCGTCCCGCAGGTGGTCGTGCCAGCCACTGGCCTTGCCGCCGCGCCTCTCCCTGTTGCCCCTTCGGCTCCCTCTGTGGAGGCCCTGCCCCATGCCCAGGTGCGGCCCTGTGGCGGCGCTTGTCATTTAATTGCATGGCAGATTTCTTGGTGGTGGTGGTAGTGGTGCTGCTTCGTCCGTGTTGTATGGGCGGGGCAGTTGGTGGTGTGGCTCCGCCATTCCTTCCTTCACATTCGGCGCACTTGGTGGTGATTTGGCTGTTCGTTGCCATCGTTTGTGCAGCCCGGGGGAGGGGGGGTAACGGTTGGTGGTGGTGTGGCTGCGTAAATCGCAGAGTGGTTGGTGGTGGTGTGCCTGCGTCATGTGTGCCTCATAGTCGAGGTACTTGATGGTGATTTGGCAGGGTCATTTGTGCCGGGGGCGGGGGGGGGGGGGAGCTTTTGGGTGTAACGGTTGGTGGTGGTGTGTGGCTGCGTCGTTCGTGTCATATGCGTGGAGCGATTGGGGGTGCTGTGGCTGCGTCATGTGTGTCTCACAATCTGAGCACTTGGTGGTGGTACGGTTGTGTCAATCATGCCCCCCCCCCCTTGTTGCTGGTTATTTGGGCCCCGGGGGGGGGGGGGGGGATGCGGTAATTTGTTGGTCTTGGTGGGGCCGCATCATTCGTGCCATATGTGCGGAGTAGCCACTGGTGGTGGTGTGGCTGTATCATCGAGGGCGGAGCGGTTGGTTGGTGGTGCGGCCGGGTGTTGTTTGATTGTTTGACTGACCAGGGTGGGTGATGGTGCCGCTGCATACCTGGTGTTTGGTGGTGGTACTGGTATATGGAGATGTGCATCACTTAGCAGACTCCGAAAGCAAAACGCACACACGAAACACAGGTTTGAACGGTGCGCATGCACACAAGACAGACCACAGCGGTACATTTGCACTCGAAAACAGATAGATTATACAACACAGATCGGAGCGGTATGCTTGCACACAACACAGATACGTTACACAACACAGATTGGGGCGGTACGCATGCACACCAATTCGAAAGACCATACAACAAAGAGCGGAGCGAGAGTACCCATTTACACAACACAGGTAGACACAGACGGCAAAGGCTTCAGCTCTACCTGGTTTTGGAGCACAGGTGGCTGCTCAGGCACCTGTGCAGACGTACTCCGTGCCGGCACCTCCTCCTCAGGTGGTGCACCCAGGGCCCCCGCCGCCAAGCCTGCCTGTGCCAGGGGGTCCCTATGCGCCTCCCCCGGGTCCCCCAGGGCCTCCCGCTCCGTACGCTCCCCCGATGATGGCCCCCCCCGCGCCGCCGGCCCAGCCCCCGCCTCCACCTCCTCCCCCGCTGGACCTCCCCCCGGGCCTCAGGTGCAGAGGGCCCTTTCCACTGAAACTACCAAAACCCCTGCCCAGTTGCTTGGTGTGGCCAGCGTCGCTGCTCGCCCAGCCCTTCGCAGAAACAGTTCCTCCGGGGCTTGCTCCTTGCCCTGCTCTTCATGGGTGTTAGGGTTCCGTAGGGTTAGCCGGGGGCGCGCGCGCACACACACACACACACACACACACACACACACACACACACACACACACACACACACACACACCGCGCGCGCGCGCGCGTTCACAGATAGGGGTGGAGAGAGGGAGGGAGGAGAGAGGGGGGCGAGAAAGCGGGGGGAGGGAGTGTGCGTGTGGGGGTGTGTGTGTGTGTGTGTGTGTGTGTGTGTGTGTGTGTGTGTGTGTGTGTGTGTGTGTGTGTGTGTGTGTGTGTGTGAGAGGGGGGGAGAGAGAGAGAGAGAGAGAGAGAGAGAGAGAGAGAGAGAGAGAGAGAGAGAGAGAGAGAGAGAGAGAGAGAGAGAGAGAGGAGAGAGAGAGAGAGAGAGAGAGAGGGGGGGGGGGGAGTGTAGAGCAGATACTTGTCCGGTCCTACCCTATCCCCTCCTGTGTATGTGTGCATGTATGTGGATGTGTTGGGGTCTCGGTCTGGAGGCAAGTATGTATGTGCTAGCGGCGTTTGTTAAAGTGTTAGGCCGCGCACGTGCATGCGCTTGGGAGTGAGCATTTGCAGTGGGTTCTGAGCAGTATTGTTGGGTGGGGCAATGGGAGTAGGCGGGAGCCGCGCCCTATGGGGGAGGGCCCTACGGTCCCCCAGCCAGCGGCGGTCCTCAGATGCCCCCTTACGGGCCCCCCCTGCTTCAGGTATGGGCAGGCTTCCCGCCGGTGAGTGTTCAGCGCTGCACTGGTTGCGTCTCTCTTGTACTGTATTCCTCTGTTGTGCTATGTTCGGCACTGTACTGTATGCCTCTAGTACCGTGTTCAGCGCTGTATTTAATGCCCCTTTCTTACTGTATGCCCCTCTCTTTTGCAGTATGCGTCTCCCTTGTAATGCATTCAGGGCTGTACTGTACACACACACTTGTACTGTATGCCTCCCATCCTGTATGCCACTCCTGCACTGTCTTCAGGGCTGTACTGTATGCCACTTTCTTGGGCCGCATTCAGCGCTGCACTGTATGCCTCTCTTGTACTATGTGCCTCCCTCTCATGATGTGTTCGGTGCTGTACCGTACGCCTCTTGTACTGTATACCGCGTACTGTCACCTCTCTTGTACTTTGTTCAGGGCTGTACTGTATTGCTCTTGTACTGTATTGCGCTTTTGTACTGTGTGTCTCTCCTGTACCGTATGATTCTCGTGTACTGTTTTCAGCCATGTACTGTCTGCCTCCCTTGTACTGTACGACTCTCTCTTGGGGCTTTTTTTGTTTGGGGGGGGGGGGGGGTGGGGAGGGGAGTGGAGGGATGAGTTATGGTCTCCTTCTAGTCTGTCTTGTCATAATCATACCCTCCTTTGGCTATCATCATTAGAAGAGTCATGACTCCTGTCACCGTTATTGCTTTGAACATACTCTCGTTGTCTTGGAAGTACAGAGTGGGTGTCTCTAAGAGAGCAATGGCCGGGGGTAAGGGAGAGGGAGAGTGAGCTCATTCTCTTCCTCTAGTCCTTGTATTGTTATCATATTAAACAGGGGTATTGTGGTAACAAGAATCACTGAAGCTGTTGCAGTCAATGCTTGCAAGTGCTATTATGTTTGTCACAAGGTACACCAACATGAGAGAACTTGTCGAGTCAATATTTTTACTGACGCTCATGCTGATGCGTGGTATTCAAATCCTGTGATAGATTCTGGCCATTTTCGAGGCCACTGTGAATCAATTTAAGTCTCATCTGAATCAATTTAGTTTCAAATCCTTTGAGGCTGTGGTTATTCACGCGGTTTTGACTCTCCCGCAGGGACCCCAGGGGTACATGGGGGCTCCGCCGCCTCCGCATTACGCCAACGCTCCCCCCCGCCGTCCCCGATGGGTCACGCGGGTCCCCACCAGGGGCCCTTCGGGGGCCCGCCGCCACCTCCACCGCCACATGGCCCGCCTCCACCGTCACACGGCGGTGTGATGGGGGCCCCGGGGTACGGGCCTGCCCCACCAACCCCGTCCCGCATGCCGTCGCTCCCGCCGCCCCCGCCTCCCCGCTCTGATTCCTTCCGGCAGGGTCCGCCACCCGCACAGCAGACCCGCCATGTGCCCCTGGAGCAGGTGTGGTCTCCCCCCGTCCCCTCCATCCCCGTCTGTACCTCTATGTGCTCTGAGCTCCTGGAGCAGCTGTGGTCCCCCTCTTACGCCACTTCCCGGTTCTGCCCCTCTCAATGTTCTAACCTCCTGGAGCAGGTGTGGTCTCCCCCCCCCCCCTCCCCCCACAACTTCCTCCCCTTCCCCGGCTCTATCCCTCTCTCTGCTCTTACCTCCTAGAGCAGTTGTGGTCTGCCCCCCTCCCCCCCTCTCCCTTCCCCATCTCTATCTCTCTCTGTGCTCTAACCTCCTGGAGCAGGTGTGGCCCTTCTCCCTTTTCCCCTTCCCCGTCTCTGCCACTCTCTCTGCTCTAATCTCCTTGGAGCAGGTGTGGTGGTGCCCCTACCCTCCCTTCCCGAACCCCTTCCTCCCTTTCTGCTATGTCCCTTGAATATTAATGTTGCTGCCCAATCTACTCGTCACCCCCCCCCCCCTGGGGGTTTGCGACCTCTGGCTTCTCCCTCTGAGCATCTGGCTCCAGCCACGAACCATGAAAGCGACCTGCCATGAATCAATAAATTGACCTGCCAGGTCAGCCGCATTGGAAAACTCAGGCGTCGCCTGTGTTCAAAGGCTTTTCTATGTTTCAGGGAAGGGGGAGAAAATTGGTATGGGGCTTCTACGTATTCTGCCTGTCGACCATCTGTTCTCTCTCTCTCTCTCTCTCTCTCTCTCTCTCTCTCTCTCTCTCTCTCTCTCTCTCTCTCTCTCTCTCTCTCTCTCTCTCTCTCTCTCTCTCTCTCTCTCACACACACACACACACACACACACACACACACACACACACACACACACACACACACACACACACACACACACACACACACACACACACACACAAGAAGTAGAAGTAGAGGAAGAAGATGTTTTAAGGTGATGGGAGGGGGCTGCAGGTGATAGACGATGTGGCCAACATGGGTTTCTCGCGGCACGAGGTGCGGGCCGTCATCCAGGACCTCACCGACCGAGGCCAGTCCGTGGACTTGAACGTGGTGCTGGACCGCCTCATGAATGGTCGCCGCTGACCTTGCCGCCGTGCCTCCAGCTTTCATCATTGTTGCTGAATTCATCGATCTTGCGTTGCTGCGGATGATGAATCAAGCAAAGGTGTTGCGGGGCTGCCCATGGACTTGCTTCAGTGGCTCCCTATCTGATCAGCGTTGGAAGGAGAAAAGAGGGGAACCACTTCCATGCATGCTGATCCGCGGGCCTTGTCGAAGAGACTCCGGGGGCTTTGGAAGAGAGCCGGCATTGCACAAAAAGATGCAGAGAAATGTTTGGCCATTCGTTGGTTCACAATCATTTTTGCTGCAGCTGGTGGGTCGCCAGCTGGCTGTTCGTCGGTTGTGACGGGTAGCTTGAAACATTTGGGTTCGATCGTTACCAGGTTGGGCTGGATTTTTCAAATCCCACTTGTGTAAAAAGGGAACGATGCTGTCCAGGCCGTAGGGAATGAGATGTGCGTAACTCATAGGGTAGCCTCAACAAGATTTAAAAGGCGCCTGAGACCGTGCAAACGGCTACAAAACTGAGGGAAGGGAAGGGAAGGGGCAGCCCTTGGCCGGGGCTGCGGCCAAGTCAACGCACCTGGCGGATGGCTGCACCGCCTTGAAGGCAACAGACAAAATGAAATTACCGCACATAAAGCGGCTTGTCAAGAAAAACTGTTTCAAGAGACCTTGAGACGCCCGTCGGAGATTCGACCGCCTCATGAACGGCCGCCGCCTACGTTCCTGCCTTGCCTCTCATCATTGTCTGTTTCCTTTTTCATCATTGTCTAATGAGGTGTGTCCGCCCTCAAGGATGGCCGGCAGTGACCTTCCTGCCTTGTTTCATGATCGTCGGTGACTTGGCCGCCCCATGAGTGGCGGCGGAACAACTTTGATATTGAGGAGCCTTAATGCATGTGGTTTTTACAAGAAATGCGAATTGTATCCTATCCCAAGGCCCTGGTCCCCGCCTAAGGGGTTTGATGCTAGGGGCTGAGCCCCCCATGCTTGGAAACAGAATGGTCATGCTCACATCATGATCGTGTGTGAAGTTGATTACATTATATTACGTAATTGTTGTGGAGAGAAAGTGATATTCTTCTGAGCTCGACCGCCTTTCGGCGTTTTACCTGGTGGGTGTTGACCATGCCGCCTCGTGTTTTGTTTGCGAGCTAAGACGGGGATTTTTATGTTCCATATATTGCAGTAATTTATAATTAAGAGTGAAGCTTAATTTGCAGTCGGCGCTACCGGTGAGGTATGCCAGGATCACTTTTGGATCATGTACGGTGCTGCATCGTGTGGTGAGGTCTTGTGTGAGGTATTAGAAAAGATTAAGTGGCTCTTGTATGAGGTATTGTTAGTAACGGGTCCACATCCCGCAGCCGTTCTGATGTTGACACAGGACTGTAAAGGCATTGGGGGCCTGGGACTTATATGTTTCACTCTTCGCTTTATACATCGGTCGCTCTATACATATGGGTCCCTACGCCCCCTGGCTTCTGCCTACCAGCATGTAGGGAACATGGTTTGCGGTTTGGATATACTCTTAAATTTTGGAGCCTTTCTTTCCTCTTTTTTTTTTTTTGGGGGGGGGGGGGAGGATGTTGGGGGGTGGGGTGGGGGGCATGCCTTGGCAATCCTTATGCGGGAAGCCATGGCGGTCAGAACTAAAATTGGGTTTGTTGTGCCGCATTTGTTGCCGCGGCGGGGAGTGTTGCCCTCTTTCGGTTCTTCTGCTTTGTCTTTTCTTTTCTGTGTTTTCCCCCTTTCCTAAAAGGTTTCTCATATATTTTTTGCTTTTACATGTTCAGAACCAAGGGCTTTTGTTGGGGGATTGTGTGACTGGGTATATTAAGGGGCAATCTGCGTGAGTTTGTGGTTGTTATCAGACGCGGCGTGGCAGCGATGCCTTTCTGGGCCCATCCTCTGAGCTCTATGAGTCGAAGGACTACCAAGGACCAGTCCGGAAAACCGCCGTTGATTGCACGAGGTAGGTGCAGTCGTTCTGCTGGACGGCTTATATCGAATGCTGCGGGTGCATTCTCAGCTGTATTTAAATAGAAAAGTGAAACTGTATGTAGAAACGTAGCTCTTATACAAGCTGATCTCCGCATCTGCGTCCAACCTCAACGCTTGTCTGATTCTAGCCTAGAGTGTGGTGTTAGATTAATCCTGGTCCTCGGCTACCGCCTAGGAAGCAGAGACATATGATCACAGCCGTGGGCTTTTTCACTGCGGGCCAGCATTTTGTGTTGGCAGTTAGGGGATAAGCAAGGCGGCCAGGCGTGGTGCAGGAAGAGCCGCATTTCAAGTGCCGTGTATGTGCGAAGCAGCGTCCTGCGCATGCGCATGTTGTTTAGCAAACATGATGTTGGTGAAATCAAGATCAAGACGGGCTCCTAACAGGGCCAGCATGGTGTTTGCGGTGAACCAATGTGCCTTAGAGTGGGGCATCCATATCAACGGGTGTGAAGTGTCAAGGCCTGTAGCAGCACTTCCACCATAAAGTTCGGTGTGCACGACTTGAACAGCTGCAAGTTTTCTATCCAGCGTTGGAAGGCGATTGAATCTTTCAGGTGTGATTGAAGTCTTGCAAGCCCCACGTCGCAACCAATACAATCACAAGAAGTTCTGAGAATTTACAGCATACAGGAAAGGAAAGGAAAGATTACATCCAAAGACCAGCCACTAGGGCTGAAGAGGACGGCAGTACAATGAATGACCCATATCTAGCCAACTAAGGTCGCACAGCACCTGGGAGAGTGAGGTAGCTCTCCAGTGCTCTAGTCACAAATGTGGCAACCCCTTCAAGGTCTTCTTGTTACCATATCCAGCACCATCAGTCAGAATAGTCTTTCCCATGATCGGTCATAACGATCTTTCCCAGTGGCAGCAAAATCATCTGGCAGCATGGGGTCTTTCCCACCCATTACGGCTGTGAGATCCTCATTCATAGGAGCCAATTCGAGTACACGTCTCAGACTAAGGCTTTTAAGATTGAATCTGCGTACATGTAAAGATTTGCAACAGATGTCTTGCTACTATGAATAAGCAGAAGCTTTTCCTCCTCCCTCCTTCATTCACTGTGGAAGTCAATATTCAATGGTGGAACCGCTGATTCCTTTCTTTCATTGTGGATGCTATTAACTAAAGTGGCATCCACGCCTTTGCATCCCAACACGCATCCGTTCCCACGTCCAGCAAAGACGTGATACGGGGACAAGAGGCAAAGTCGTCCTTTTACCTAATCCTCTCTAAACAGACCATTCACAAACATACTATTATGAGGGCCCATCTTAAAAAGGCCCGCGCCTGTTGCAGCCCCAAGAGCAACGCTTTCTATTTATCTGCATTGCTCTATGCAAATTCGTTTTGTTTCTGAGGATGTCAATGCAAGCCGCGTTTCAAACAAATAGAAAAGTGTGGTGACGTGTGCACATGTGGATAAAACGCCATGCACAAGCATGTCTGGCACATGGCCTATGCATTACTTGATAACAACTTCAATTTTCGCCTGAAACACTGTTGCTTTTGAAGGCAAAGGGCTGACGCCGGTCCAGTAGAAAGGAGCGGCTACAACTGTCAAACCCCCTCGACATCCCAAGTGCACGCACAGTCCTGGGCACTGCCATTCAAGTCGTAAGTGCCCTCTATTGGCGTCTGTAATCATTTACGCCAACACAGGCAGTCTGAAACAGCAGAATGCTTTCAATGTTTAACTGAATTTTCAAACCATGGGACCTGGCCTTGAACTGGTTCCCACAAGCATGCCCTCATGGAAAAGTTCATATCTCACTACTGACCTGCGCTAGGCGTCAAGCACTGTCCCGCTAGCTTCTGCCCTCACTGCAGGTTAGTAGACTCGGAATCTCTCCATGATGTCAATATACATTACATTGCTCCAGCAGCTTGTACCAAAAACACTGCTGATTTTGGATTTCTGATAGGGACACCTGAGCTGCCCGCCGAGGCTTGATGCTCGCATATGAATGATGTAAGACGCCCCGATACGAAGAATATTTTCAAGCCACCACACCAGGCCCCTCTTTGGAAACCCTTGATTTGCCCTCATCCCAGTGTGGAATCCCTTGATATGCCCTCAGCACATGTGCACTGCAGTTTGGAACCCTTGATCAGCAACCCTCATCAAGGTTCAAAAATGCCCGAAGCCTTCGTTTCCTGAGTGTATAATCTGGTGTTCCTTACCATGTTATACACCTCCCACCACCAGCAACTCTACCACAGCAGCCCAACGAGCTACTTTGGGAAGGCATTTCCCCCCAGCTGGTCTTCAAGAAGGCACTGCGCCCAGGACTCCAGGGGCAGGGAAAGAAGTTGCTAAGAATGTATGGTTCATGGTTTGTGAATGCGTCCCAGAGAGCACATTTACCACCGTTTGCGTTGCCACACCTGCAGGCGATGGCTGAGTACAGTACACAGTACACATATCTGTTGGTTGAAACACTGAGTGACCCAAAAAAAAGGTGGGCTGCAAGTTAATCTACTTCAGAGGTCTAGACCTAGCCTTCAAAACAAACAAAATCGGGTGCAACATGGTGACTAATCCATGCCCTACCACAAATAAGGGCCCAGCTGGATTGCACCGTTGGAGTCCAGCCCCACGCCAAATCAAGAACGTTTCAAATGCACTCAAGGGTTGATTATGTAGCTGGCTGCACAGAAGTGTCTTTGCCCCAGCACAAAGCCTCAGAACCTTTGCCAAAACCGCAACACCCCACCCTGGAAATTCCCAAGGCGGGCTTCTGAGATTATCATGTGGAGCACTCTACTGTACTGCATTAATTTGGGCCTTGAGAACGGGTGTCTCGAAAGCGGTCCTTCCAGACACTCGTCCTTGAAAGCCCTCGTTGCACAAACACCATCCCCCTGGATTCTTCAAAATAAAAGGGAGATGGTTGTCACAAAAAGCCATTAGCGCATGAAAAGAGGCGGAGCTGGGGACAAAGCAAGCCCTCTCCCACCTTGTGCTCTTTCTTAGGTCACTCTTCTTCAGAAAGCCCATTGAAGAATTTTTCAAAACTTTGGCGGGACTCCCCTAAACCCAAAACAAAGTCATCTCTCCAAAACACCGGAATTGCCACACACGTAAGGGACGCTCTGACACCTTGCACATTAGTGGACCCATGCATAGTGCAGGGGCCACAATCCAGCGTTGTGGTTCACAGATTTGGCATACCTAGCAACCAAAGAATATTTCCTCATCAGGCCAGAATTCAGCCCTGACACAACCCTAAAAGAGTTTAAAAAAAGGGAAAAATAGGGACTCTGACATGGCAGACGGTCCCAATACCTCCATTGCTTCCTTGCCCATCACTTAAGGAGGGCATCGGATACATCTACATGTAGCAAGGTTGCCCAGCACCCATATCGGGCCTCCCTCCTATCCCAACACCTTAACAGAGTATACATAAATACTCTTAGTCCACATCAAATCTGGATGCATGCCTGCACAAAACTCAAACAGGACCCAGATGCACTCTGTTGATCTGGCCAATGAGCCGTGTCGCCTTGGTCATGTGATAAAATACACCCCGGGCGCCTTCACACAGAACTGCTGACACCAACTCTGGCCCCTCTATCAGCAGGGACCCAATTCCTATGCACAGCACAGCTTGATAAGACATGTATTTCAACCCCATGTTTGCTGTTCACCACGAATCAAGCAACCAGCCCTCTGATGGCCGGCTTGACAATCCAATTGCAGGCCTGGCGTGTCATGGCTTATACGTCCAATCAGCAGGGGACAAGCCGGCTTGCCGCCCATGGGAGCAGGAAAGGGGGTCCGGCAGTCTCCAGTTGCAAGGACCCCCCCCCCCCCCTAATGATAGACTCGCAGAATACCAGGGGCTGCGCCACATGGAATGGGGCAGCCTCTCATTGCAGGAGTAGGCGTACTGGAACTCCTCAAAACCTCTCCTCAGGCACGCATGAAAACTATGCAGATTCGAGGATGGCCTGCTGGAACTCTTTAAAACATTTCCTCAGGCAAGAGTGGAAACTATCCCGGATTTGAGGATAGCCCGCTGGAACTCTTTAAAATGTCTCAGGCAAGAGTGGAAACCATGCCTGTTCCAGGATAGCCAGCTGGAACTCCTTGATGCATCTCTCCAGGAAAAAGTGGAAGCTATGCCATTTCACAGCGGAATTGAGTGCAGGCTCGCATGCCTGCCCATGTGTGTGGAGGACGGCTCACATGCACTCAGATGCCGAAGCACCATCAGGAGAGCCTGCACACAAGAAAGAGAAAACATTGACAATCTCCCTGTAACCTGCAGAAGAACAGGGTGAGACTTTAAAAATAAGATGCACTTTGAAAAGTTCCTCAGACTCCTAGGCGGGACTCAATTGTTGAATCAGCTAGGAAGCAATTCCAAGCGATGAAATCCCACTGGATAAGCAAGGCCATCGAGCAGCACCTGATGAAGTGTCCGAAAACAGACACGCACACCCATCATCATGGCTTCCACAACATCCTCACACACCCGCTTGCACACCTACCAGTATACTAACTTGGCACCAGGCCCCCTACTCTGCCATACCTGGAACTACTCGATTCATTCAAATATTTTGCGTACCAAACTTCATAGTTGGGTCGTGAGCTGGGACAACAAATGCTGCTGATGCTGCATCTATGACGATCCTCGAGACAAAATACTCCCCAGTTCGTACACAGATTGCTGTTTTATGCAGAGGCCATTGGTGACAGTGGGACAGTATACTTTTCTGCCAAGTCACTGCACCGCAAGTGGATCATACTGTCCCTTGAAACTTTTGCAGTTAAGAAGTGGTTGTGGGATGCAGTTAGATCCGCTTGTTGTCTTTGTCTTCAATCGTAAATGGTCGGTAAATGGTCACTCAGAAACTAAATTCTTCAGAGCTTGTACTGCAAACACGTTGCAGGATGGTCCGCAAGCCACACCAGATATGACATTGGGAAACCCACTTAAACATGTTGTACCTAGATTGGTCCCTTACGGCCCATGCAAGAAATGAAGGTCTGCAGAGGAATGGTTTTACTATCTATGCAATTCCTACTTGCATGTACTGATTTGTAACACCCCCCCCCCCCCCCGGGGGGGCTCCCCCAGACAAGATGCACGCACAAGAGCGCGCGCGCCCACACACGCACGCACACGCACACGCGCACACGCACACGCACACGCGTACACACACACACACACACACACACACACACACACACACACACACACACACACACACACCCACCCACAAGGGTTGACAACTGATACAGTATGCGTATCTACCCAATAAGTTGTACGTACATTTTTGCAAACGTAACCAGGTCCCCCTACCGTTTTTGTACGCCCCATTTTGGGACGTGTACAGGGCCCTCCTGGCAGTTCCAGCCAGTTTTAACACCAGAATTGCCATCTTAGTGCTTAGGAGCAGAAATATGCAATCTTCAAAGCAATTAGAAACTTACAAGGGTTCACACTGGGTGACCGATGCGGGTCTGCCGCCCGACGTGTTAAGGGATCTCAACTCGATGTAAGTATGGAGGACTACTGTGAACACATTGATGATTTCTTTGATGAGTTTCAAAGAAACGCGTCTATTCCGTATATGCTGACCAGAAGAAACCATTTTCGCCAAGGATTCCCTTCGTTGATCTATTGGCGCAGTCATCTCTTTCACGGAAACGTCCCAAGAAAAAGATGTTCTTTTCCTTGGAATTACTAGAAGAAGATGGAAGAACCTCATGTTGATACGCCGGTCCATAATGACCAGCATGTTGCCCTGCATCTCTCGGTGAAGTTTGAGCTCTGATACGCCTAGTACGTATGCCTAGGCGTAGGTGGAACGTACGTATATGAGTGCCTTCGTATGCATTTTGCCAGCCCACACACAGACACACACACACACACACACACACACACACACACACACACACACACACACCTCTCCGCCCCCTCCCCCCACACACTCACACGCGCACGCGCACGTGCAGTCGCGTACGCGCGTGCACACACACACACACACACACACACACACACACACACACGCACACACACACGCACACACACACACACACACACACACACACGCACACACACACACACACACGCACGCACGCACGCACGCACGCACGCACGCACACGCACACGCACACGCACACGCACACGCACAGACACACGCACACACACAACCCCCACCCCCCCCACACACACACACACGCGCACACACACACGCGCACACGCACACGCGCGCACACGCACACGCGCACACGCACACGCACACACGCACACGCACACGCACGCACATGCCAGTCCTGGAAGATAGCTCACTATCAACCCAGCATTAAATTCAGGCAGCTACAGGACTCTTCTTGCTTGGCCGTTGCTCAATTCACACTGCCACCTGCCGTCTGTGGTTTCTTGTTTTAAGCGTGTCCCATTGTTCTTGGCTCCAGCATCACATTCTGTTGGGCGCCAAATGTAGCCCCTCTGGACATTGAGAGCCTGCAAGATCTATTGTTGTATGAGATGCAAATTCGGACCTGCTCCGGCAGTATGGCAACCCAGGACCATTGGGAACTAGAAACATACCCAGGGGCCTGTCCTTTTCTTAACTAGGAACTTCCCATTTCATAATTCCACAGCATCAAGGGGATGAGCTACCGAGACTTTAAATCTCCCAAACACGGCATTTTCATCCACATTGGTGCTCCCTGTATTTTTCAAACTTGTAGTGGTGCATGTCAAGACCAGAAGTTAGCGAAACATGGAGATTTGATCATGAATCTGAAGTGAACGGAAATGCCTGAAGGTCCTGGGAGCAAGTGTGTTGGCCCTAGTTCAGAATAAGACAGGCACTGTGACTCTCAATCCTCTTTCCCAGAGATATTGTTCATTCTTGCCTTCCAAAGTAGGATGCCCATCAGTGACCCTTGTAACTTTTGGCTGGCAGGAAAGCGGATGTGTCCTACGTCCAGTATCCCTGTGTCTTTTTCAAATGCCTGTTAGGGCAGCCTGGGAAATGAAGTAGGTGGTGGGGATCCAGATGGGTGGGTAGGCCAGATGCTTGGGGAAGCCAAGCCGGTGAGGAAGCCAAGAGGGAGTCGAAGAAGGCTGAGCGGGGGCATCCGGTACCTGCAGAGCAGCACCTATAAACAGGTGGATGGGCGGGGGAAGGGGGTTTGTGTTACTCATAAGCTTGCCGGCTGGTGAATCTGTGGGAGAGCCCTCAGATCTGGAGCAGGTGCAGCCACACCACAGCAATTCGATGACAGGCAACAATGTGCCCAGGCAGTTATCCACATGCGGCGCCAGGGCGGAGGCAAGCCTTTGGCACCATGACGACCTGCAGTACAACCATAACTGGTCATGCTAATGGTCTTGTCCCCTTCCCCCATGTGTCTGTCAACCGTCCTTCACATCCACTTTCTGATGCTCTGACCTTGCGCAGCAGTCTCAACGAGGGTTGAATATTTGCGGCTGCTTCCGCCCGCACACACACACACACACACACACACACACACACACACACACACACACACACACACACACACACACACACACAGAGTAGAAATGCAGAGGCCAGCTACGCCAATCGCTAAGGTATGTGAATCTCTTGTGTAGGTGCATTATTAGAGAAGACCTTCAAAAAACCTGTGATGTCATGCATGTTCTGGAGCCTTGAACGCGGGCAGAGGCCAGCTACGCCACAAGCCGTTTGAGGCAATGGGATTGGCAAGTGATAGCAGCGCGCAGATATCTGTGATTGTGTTTTGGATCCAAATATATCATTTTCCATCGCGCTCTGAGCCCCGTGGGGCAGTGGCATAACCTCTTCACAAATTTGTTCTTCAGACTTAGCGCTCCAGACATACAGCGTTCCTCACAACCAAACAAATACACTCCTTACAACACCAAGATATTAGACCTTATACAAGACGTGTTTTGCCTAATTGCATAGTTCCTACAATGGCCAGATGTGTGCCTAAGTGCTCCTTCCTTGCGAAGCCTTCTGATGCCATCACTTTGGGGCTTTGGGAGAAATGCATGAGCACGAAAGGTAGCCCGCTCATGCAATTGCCAAGGCGTAATGCCTTCGAGATCTGGTCCTCAAGGATGCAGTTTGAGTACGCACCATTTACTTAACAACCCGTTGGTGAGCTTACTCCCGCTTATGGACAGGCCACCGCTTTGCTGTATGTATTTGGAATTGCACTTCACGGCCACATACCCCAGCACCAAGTTCCGTGGAAGCTGGCCAGAAGCATATTCCCCTTTGATAGGAGCGAGAACATCCATGTCTCCAGTTACTGAACCCACCATTTGTTCAAGATCCTGGTCACTACTGCACCTGCACCATTTTGAGACACTTAATTAAAATGCTACCTACGTTTTGCCAAGGACAAGGAAGAGCACTATGGGAGAGCCATCGGCCCTTCAATCTATATGCAAAATGTTGCCTGCTCCACCATGATATGGATGATCACCACAAGAAAGCCTTCCACCCTGCAACATATACATTCTATTACCTGCTTTGCCAAGGGAGGAAGAGCACTCCAGGAGAGCCCCCGCCCTGCATCTTGTGTGTATATTGTTTGCCAACAATGCCAACGTCATGGGATGTCACCACCAAAGAGCCCTCCAACCTGCAACAAAACATGTGACATGTGAGAGAGGGAGGGAGGGAGGGAGGGAGGGAGGGAGGGAGGCAGGCAGGCAGGCAGGGAGGGGGGAGGGAGGGGGGAGGGAGGGGGGGGGGGGGGGGGGGGAGGGGGGGGGGGGGGGGGGGGGGGGGGGGAGAGAGAGAGAGAGAGAGAGAGAGAGAGAGAGAGAGAGGAGAGAGAGAGAGAGAGAGAGAGAGAGAGAGAGGAGAGAGAGAGAGAGAGAGAGAGAGAGAGAGAGAGGAGGAGAGAGGAGGGAGGGGGGGAGGGAGGGAAGGGAGGGAGGAGGAGGGAGGGGGGGAGGGAGAGGGAGAGGGAGAGGGAGGGGGGGGGAGGGAGGGAGGGGGGGGGGAGGGAGGGAGGGAGGGAGGGAGGGAGGAGAGAGGGAAAGAGGGAGGGAGGAGGGAGGGAGGGAGGGAGGGAGGGAGGGAGGGAGGGAGGGAGAGAGAGGGAGAGAGAGAGAGAGAGAGAGAGAGAGAGAGAGAGAGAGAGAGAGAGAGAGAGAGAGAGAGAGAGAGAGAGAGAGAGAGAGAGAGAGAGAGAGAGAGAGAGAGCGCAACAATATATCTAACTATATATACGCTGCCGAGACCTGCCTTTCCTGACTTGGCCACACCATGCTTGTGGATTGAACCCCAACGCTCTGAAACCCCTGCAGTACGACCAACCGGTATGACCATCGGACAAGCTAACACAAGAACAACCACCTTCTCGAATAATGGTAGTGACTACATGAATGCATGTGGGCTTGTCAACAGGATATTGTGGATCTGTGTGCATATATGCTTAACACCTAAGGCTGGTAGATGCTAGAGTGTGCTGGGTCAGGACAGCAGCTGTAGATGTGATAAACCTGCAGAAGATCACTGCAGCTAATGGAGGTAACCTCAACCAAACACATGGATAACCCACCTGACAACCAGTTTGGGCTCTCCCAAGAGCCTCGACATGCCCACCAGCAGGAGGTCATCGTCATTGCAGGAAACTGACATCCGGGTGGACGGAGAGTTCACTACCAGGAAGACACTGCAACAAGCCACACGAAAGTCCTTAGGTTTGAGTGGGCTTCTGCAAACGAGGGGGATCTATTGGTTTTATAAAAAAAATCTTTTCAGTGTGTTTTCCTACAAGATGTGTATACATCAGTACCCTGCATGCTTAAAATTAGTCACACGACCTCAAAGTTGTATTCATTCACTATGGCACGACGCGCACATAAGAGGAAAATGCCTTGCCTCGAAAGGAGAAGTTGAAAACCGGCAGGGCAAAATATGCATTTACGTTGCTTCGGGAAAGGCTCAGATGATACGCCACCTTGCCCATAATGACCCTTCCCCCCTCTCTTCTTGCAAACACTATCCCCAGGCATATGACTAAAGCTAGGGTGCCCATGGAGGGCCAAGAAAATCCCAACAAATCAGTTCTTGCTCCAAACGTACAACTCTTTAACATACTGCTTACTAGTGAGGTCCGATCCCTTGCACACTGTAGACTAGAAAGTAGCTTCTCGAATAACTTGTCTACATTAATTAGCAGGTACCAGGGGGATCACTCCAAAAACAGCTTCTGCCATCGAGCGTGCCATATCCCAGAGCTGAGATTTGGGAGGCAAACTTGCAAACATTCAATGCTGCAGATCAGCACAGTGACGCACACCCCGGAACAAAGATTTGGGCGAGCATGAATAAGGAAACAGCATTTTATGTCATACAAGCCGAGGTTACATCAAATTTGCCAGTGTTCCACATCCTCAAACGAGAAGAATTTATATCCAGCAGTACACTATCTTGGCAGTAGCAAGAAGAAGCCATGCAGTTATCTGAGAACAAGAGCGTTCACGAGAGAGCAAGGAGTACTTGGGCCCTCTATGGGCAGTACATGCCTTATGTCTTCCACATACAGCAACTCAGGAAGAGTCCTGTTGATATCTTTAATAGCTGACCCTGTCACAATCACTGTGGCAAGATGTGCAGCAATGGCCTGCACGCGGTCGTCGTGTAGCTGCCCATTGTCTTTTGGGGTGCTCTTCAACCCTAGTGACTGGTCTTGGATGAAATATTCCTTCCATTCCTTTTCTTCTTTTGGACGAGTAAATTGACCCAACCCGTGGACGAAGCTCTGATTTGACTGATCCTTCGCCATCAGCTGTTCACAAAAATATTGCAGACGTGAACATGCCGTCGTGCTCATCGAACCGCAAACCAAACGTCCCCGTTGGACAATGTGACAAAAGACCGTTACTGTAGGAGACACTTAGGAACAGACAGCCAAAAATGATAACGAGCGCTAGATATTAAAACACGCTGTCAGAAAGGCAGATACGCAAGTACTGCATATGCAGATTAGGTATACGGCATACAGCCAAAACAACTCTTTGACAGCAAGAAGTACCTTGAAGACACACCTTTCAAAACCATACGAGTCATTGCAAGCCAAACGGTCGGCAATACAGAACCCGCAACTCATAGAGACTCCACGAACTGTCCAGCCGGGAACTCACCACCAATGCGTCTTAAGCGATGCTGATGTTATATAAGTGCTGATTAATTTTCTAGGATATGGTAGAAAGATTGGTTGAAACAGCAAACAGGGGCGAGCAGGCGCGGCATGGTCTCCTAGCCGAGTCCAACACAGGAGCAGGGATACTTATCCCTGCTCCCCAGCTGGTGTTCTGCCCTGACTGTATGATTTCTTGACAAAGTCTGTTAATTGTGCTTGAGTAAGGAATAGGCGAAGTCCACAAGCCCCTCGAGCGTATTGCAATACTGCGCAGGAGCCCTTTTGCTTTAAAATCCGTACTTCGCTCGAACCATCACCACACTGTGTGGGGAGGCTCTCACCATCCATCGGGGTTTCGGTAATCCCGACCCGGATCTTTATTCTTCACGTGGAGCACCTTTTTGCTGAATTTTTCTTTCCTTTTGCCAGCCGATTGTAGATCTTTGTCCCACAGATCGTATCCTCAGGAATGTTGTAGAGTATCCTACTATACAACATTCGATTCCCCAGGTGCGGGATTTGGGGCGAGGCCGGACTGTGTGGCCCAGTTTCGTGCCGGCTACGCCCCAGGTCCCCGTGGAAGAAGGGTGGAGTCCCTTCATGCAGCTACTCCGGCGAGAGGCCTTCGCCGTCACGGTCAGGCCTCCGGCCGTCTCGGCTTGCAACCCGTGGCCCCAACTGCTCCCTGGATTATCCCACCCGCGCGTCATAACGTTGCCTGCATTCCTAGGGGCCTAGGACGGCCCTAGGCTAGGGCTGTCCTTCCTTGCTTCCTAGGTTACACTAGGGTCGCTGCAGCTGCAGGGCCACGTGTTCCCATGGTCACGGACGAGGCAGACGCGGCTGACGCTCAGGTCATGCGTCATGACACTAGCGCACTGCAGACGTAACCCCGTACTGCCCAGAGGGTTTACCCAGCTTCCTTTTCCTTCGAGGGTTACCCCAGCTGCACACCCGCACCTCAAGAGCTTTTAAGAAAATTCCCTTCTGATATCCTTTCATCTCACCGGAAAACCCCAACTCCCCTTTCCCCAACACAAACACGTTTTGCACACAAAATGCATACCTTGAAAGGGATGATCAGTCGCTAGTGTTCTTAAAGCTACAATTGATATGTTTCACTTGCAAGTGAAACATATCATGATATCATGATCAGTCGCTAGTTTAATTAAACGGCACCTTATGGTCAATGCACATGGCCGGCATAGAGCCTCGAGCTCGCCTAGCCTCTAGTGAATGGTATCATGTCAAACAGCCACGCCAGCAGGGCGGCCATATGACGTCATGGATGACGTCATTCTCCGTCAGATCTCCAAAAGCAAGCCTCAGGGATGCTCTTTGATCATGCATTTGCGGGTTTGAGAGGCCTCTGAGCTTTCCCGCCGTCATCGCACGAGTAAGTTGTGATCTTCAATTCAAAAGACTGACTCTAGATATCTATACATTTGAGATGGCGGATTGCATCGACTAAACCCGCTGCAGCGGTACACTGAGAAGTATTTCCCAGCACCTTGATATACTTGTGGGCGAACTTCTGACATCATTCTCATGATGATCCGTTCTTGCCTAGTCAAAGCCACATGCAGGAGCCTGCAACACATTTTTGATGTGGTTCGGAACATTCTCACCTACCTAGAATGTCATGACTCTCATTGATCAGTGATCACTTTAGAGATCTCGAAAGTCGTTCATAGCTGGTTTAACGTTTCATGAGTGACCTTCAACGGTACTTGAATCATACACGTAAAAGCCAAAGATATACGTACATATATATGTACATACGTATGCCGTGTTAAGGTGGAGTATCGTGTACACTATGTAAAGTACACATAGTGTATAATGCATTCGTATACATTACGAATAGGTTGCGCATGCTATGCCCATCGCCTTTGTGCTTTAACTGTGGTTCGCACGTGGGAACATCGACATGGATATATCTATATACAATTTCAATTCGCTTTCAATGGTCTTACTATCCATTACGTAACATGTGTACAGGTAGTAATATTGTAACCATTAATGGTGATGCCTAGCCAGGTCCATGGTCCATGCATATGCATGTAGCATACTGAGTGCGCCACATAGCACGACCTTGAAACTGCGACTCCCATTGAGTGAAGCATATATCTAGCTTTTGGTACTGCATATTTTATCGTTTACATGTGTGTTTGTGCCCCTATGTACTAGTACTTCCACGTGCAATGTACAAGTTTTCAGCATCGTGCGCAGCTGCAGACATATCGATACATCTCCCAAAACGTTGTTTGTTCAATTGTAAATTATTGATATAGATAGACAGAGCAGTATTAATACAAATCAGTCCTACTTGCTGGTCTTTGGATGTAATCTTCCTTCCTTCCTTCCACGGCTGTATTGCGATCTCAGCACAGAATACCAGGTAGCTACTGCAGTTGCTGGACTAGTTCTAATTGACTTTAGTATAGTGCACACACATATATCTTGTTAATATTGCTGTCAAGCACTGGCATGTGTACATGTAGGAGCCGTCAGGCAACATCACAGTCTCGAAGCAACATGCATATGCTATGCAATCGTCAAAGGAACAAGGCTTTGAACTCGTTTCATAATTTTCAAATGAACTCTCACGCAATCTCTGTACTTGCAACTCATCATGATCATGAAGTCAGCGCATAAGTTCTTCGTCAGCTGACACGGCAGCTGTCTACGGCAGGCCAACGCTTGTTATTCTACTTATAAGCAGAATTTTATAATATATACCGGAAGTCATGACTGGTCAATCAATGCACAGATTCAATTTTAAGTTAAATAGCTAGGGTTGCGCTTTACAGATAAATAGCTTCATGTGGTATACATATAGCCTTCTATTTAAAAAGAATGCATATGCAGACGTATGGGCCTTCGTTCAGACGTACCCTACACATATGAGGTACATAACGTTAGCTAGACTTATAATGCATATGATTCCCGATGCTTATATTAGGCGTATACATTCAAGGTATTTGCCGTTAGGTAATGGAATGGGTACACAAACTACAAGGGACCAAAGATATACAATATGTGGCATACTTTATGCCGGCATAGAGTGTGTCTCATATGACTTAGCTAAGACGTAGGTTATAACCTGAGGTCGGCAAGTATGAATGGTTAAGTGTAGCTAATTATAGGTATTTTATATAGTTAAAAGTTATTTGAATCGTAATTATTCGAATATTACGCTACTTACATAGATTAGCTTCGGTGTGATTTTTAAAACAGAGAACTTAACGTTCAACAATAAACCGCTAACATAACTGGCACGACGACCCCGCGCGATCTTTTCCTGCAACCATAAACAAGTCTCACCTTTCAGAACAGTCTGCAAACAGAGGGCCTCAGAAGTTCCGTCCTCGCTGTTACTCTTTAGATTCGCCAGAATGGGTCTAATAGCCTTCACGGTAGGGTTCCTTGTTTACATCTTGTGGTAAAGGTGGTTGAAAGTGCATACACGTAAAGCTTCCCTTAGGTCTCAAAGCCGAACTGTGGTCGAAACAGGGCCGACCTTTTCCATCCTAGGAGTTGCGGCATCCGGCGTTCCTGTACGTGCAGTACGTGATACCAATGCTTCCGTCCAAAAGCCTGCGACAAGTAAGCACTATAGTATAGTCTATACGTATATCTGATGAACTGGAACTAAATCGACTGGAAAATCGGAACAGATAGGGGATGCCCCAGAGGTTTCATTTCATATTGACCACACCTTGGGTTCAGTGGACAGCATGAAGTCTGTGGCAAATACACGCAGCCGTCTAAAGGGATATTTCAGATTCTTAACCATGTTGTTAAAGTCTTTACTTGCAAATGTACACTATCCGGACTGTAGCATTTCCTAGGGTATAATGCTCTAGTATGGTCCTTGGCATTGCTCTTTGACTTGCCATGTGATCTGGATTCGCAGTACAACCTCGCTCAAGTAGTTCGCTCGGTTGCCCGACTACGCGTCTGTGGCAGTACAGTATAATTCAATCCACCCTGGGTTTAAGAGTACGCTTGCGAATCAATCATGTAACACTCTTTCGTTGCACACCACGAACGTCTCACTGTCTCATAAAAACCTCTTCCGCTTAGTTAACGCTACAGTGGTATCGGCGACAAGGATTAGTTCCTTGTCGTTCGTTCGTGGTGCGTTTCTTTTCCTTTCGGATTGTGATGTCTCGGCATCCTCGTTCGGGTTCAAGGGCTCGTGCACCTAGTCCTGGCATCGCGGAGCCAGATCCATCCATAGATCTTCTTGATTATGTATATGTAGATCGTTCATGGGTAGATCCTCGTTGTATGCTTAGGCGTTTGGTAGATATCGGTGCCCTGCTCGAAGGAGCCGTTGCATTAAGATCTAGTGTTCCGTCGCATTCCCCTCCAGCTGATACCACTCAGAGCATTTCAGAGGGACTTGAGATGTTAATTCAGTGCTCTCTCGCGCAACCTGCACCTGTGGTCGTGCCGCAGCCCATACCAACGGCAACTCCGGCATCGGCTACAGCCTCGTCAGGTTCAGGGAAGCCCTCGCTCAAGTTGCCAGACCCATCTGTATTCGAGGGAGATCCAATGATGTTGGATCCTTGGCTTATGCAGACTGAAATGTTTTTGGGGACCTACGATGTAGGCTTGGCATCCGCTCGGTCCGTGGAGGTGGCTACGACGTTCTTCCGTTGCTTCCAATTACACCTTGAGTTGAGGAAGCACTTTCACAAATCAAATAAAACTTGATTTGTTGGACTTCTTTGGTATTACAGCAGTGTGAGGCCTGTTTCAGATGTCTGCCAACTGTTCAGTGACCCAGTATGGGATTCCTGTTTTGTATGGGCTTGGTAATCTGCAGGATTTCTTTCACAGTTGTTGCCATTCTTTCATGTCCCATATTGTGGATGGGCATGGTTTGTGTAGAGAGTTTCAGACATCCCCCCATGCCAGTGACTTGATCAATCCTGTGTGCATGTATAAGAGAGATGCAGCTCCTCACCTTCTTTCTAGTGATGCTCATGTTGTCTTGTTTGTTGATGGTAGTAACAGGGAGTGTACTGTTAGCCAGCTTGTGTCACAGCTACTGCCAGGTACTAGATTGACTGTGCTCTCTTGCCTGAGCCACTGTGAACAGGTGCTGGAAGGGACTACACAACAACAACTCTCATGATGTATTGCTCTCGGCTTCTGTTTTGGATGCACTGGGTCTTACTTCCACCTTTAAGAGCTCACCCCACTGCAGTTCCCATACAGGCTTGCCCTTATATCGTTGCCTGGTACAGACTGGTTGTCTCAGTGTGAAGGAGAAACCCCTGCCCGCAACTTCTTTTGACTCTTTTCTTCAGCTTGACAGTAGACACATTGTGAATGGTCTTGACCTTTCCTCCACTTGCATAGAGTTTGAGGGAATTCTTGCTAGTAGACCTGTCAGGATTTTGTTGGACAGTGGAGCCTCTGCAAATTTTATTGATGATAAACTTGTGCAGGAGCTTGCCCTTCCCACTGTGCCTTTGAGTTCACATGTTACTGTGAGAGTGGCTGATGGTAGGACATCTGTGGTAGGACATAGTGTGTCAACTGACCTGACTGTTGGGACCTTGGGTTTTGGAGTCACCTGCCTCCCTACTGAGTTGACCTACTATGATCTTGTCTTGGGCAAACCTTGGTTAACTGCTTTTAACCCAAGTGTGAATTGGAAATTGAATGCTGTGATACAGTGGTATCGGCGACAAGGATTAGTTCCTTGTCGTTCGTTCGTGGTGCGTTTCTTTTCCTTTCGGGTTGTGATGTCTCGGCATCCTCGTTCGGGTTCAAGGGCTCGTGCACCTAGTCCTGGCATCGCGGAGCCAGATCCATCCATAGATCTTCTTGCTTATGTATATGTAGATCGTTCATGGGTAGATCCTCGTTGTATGCTTAGGCGTTTGGTAGATATCGGTGCCCTGCTCGAAGGAGCCGTTGCATTAAGATCTAGTGTTCCGTCGCATTCCCCTCCAGCTGATACCGCTCAGAGCATTTCAGAGGGACTTGAGATGTTAATTCAGTGCTCTCTCGCGCAACCTGCACCTGTGGTCGTGCCGCAGCCCATACCAACGGCAACTCCGGCATCGGCTACAGCCTCGTCAGGTTCAGGGAAGCCCTCGCTCAAGTTGCCAGACCCATCTGTATTCGAGGGAGATCCAATGAAGGTGGATCCTTGGCTTATGCAGACTGAAATGTTTTTGGGGACCTACGATGTAGGCTTGGCATCCGCTCGGTCCGTGGAGGTGGCTACGACGTTCTTCCGTGCTTCCAATTACACCTCGAGTTGAGGAATCACTTTCACAAATCAAATAAAACTTGATTTGTTGGACTTCTTTGGTGTTACAGCAGTGTGAGGCCTGTTTCAGATGTCTGCCAACTGTTCAGTGACCCAGTATGGGATTCCTGTTTTGTGTGGGCTTGGTAATCTGCAGGATTTCTTTCACAGTTGTTGCCATTCTTTCATGTCCCATATTGTGGATGGGCATGGTTTGTGTAGAGAGTTTCAGACATCCCCCCATGCCAGTGACTTGATCAATCCTGTGTGCATGTATAAGAGAGATACAGCTCCTCACCTTCTTTCTAGTGATGCTCATGTTGTCTTGTTTGTTGATGGTAGTAACAGGGAGTGTACTGTTAGCCAGCTTGTGTCACAGCTACTGCCAGGTACTAGATTGACTGTGCTCTCTTGCCTGAGCCACTGTGAACAGGTGCTGGAAGGGACTACACAACAACAACTCTCATGATGTATTGCTCTCGGCTTCTGTTTTGGATGCACTGGGTCTTACTTCCACATTTAAGAGCTCACCCCACTGCAGTTCCCATATAGGCTTGCCCTTATATCGTTGCCTGGTACAGACTGGTTGTCTCAGTGTGAAGGAGAAACCCCTGCCCGCAACTTCTTTTGACTCTTTTGTTCAGCTTGACAGTAGACACATTGTGAATGGTCTTGACCTTTCCTCCACTTGCATAGAGTTTGAGGGAATTCTTGCTAGTAGACCTGTCAGGATTTTGTTGGACAGTGGAGCCTCTGCAAATTTTATTGATGATAAACTTGTGCAGGAGCTTGCCCTTCCCACTGTGCCTTTGAGTTCACATGTTACTGTGAGAGTGGCTGATGGTAGGACATCTGTGGTAGGACATAGTGTGTCAACTGACCTGACTGTTGGGACCTTGGGTTTTGGAGTCACCTGCCTCCCTACTGAGTTGACCTACTATGATCTTGTCTTGGGCAAACCTTGGTTAACTGCTTTTAACCCAATTGTGAATTGGAAATTGTAGTTCTGTGTCTGCATGACTCGCCGATACCACTGTAGCGTTAACTAAGCGGAAGAGGTTTTTATGAGACAGTGAGACGTTCGTGGTGTGCAACGAAAGAGTGTTACATGATTGATTCGCAAGCGTACACTTAAACCCAGGGTGGATTGAATTATACTGTACTGCCACAGACGCGTAGTCGGGCAACCGAGCGAACTACTTGAGCGAGGTTGTACTGCGAATCCAGATCACATGGCAAGTCAAAGAGCAATGCCAAGGACCATACTAGAGCATTATACCCTAGGAAATGCTACATGCCCTCCCCCTTGGCATAAGCTATGAGATGTTGTTTATGGCAATGGGGCCACAAACGTAAGACAGGGGCATCACGAACCCTGCTTACTGTAACTATAGACAATCACACCTCCTATAGTTACGAAACAACGCAAGTCAGAGGATGAAGTCCACAAAGCAAGTTAGCACGACACAGACGAGGGACTCATCTGCTCAATGCTCGAATACCTTAACATTCTAAGGACTATCGTCTGCAAGGCGGATCCTCTAACTTAGGGGACGAACTCTCGAGACAGCACTCACACCAATGATGAAACAATTAGGTTGAGGCATTAGACTAGCACTTGTCCAAACCTTAGGTCCAGTTACCCTGCACTGCAGTGTAACCTTCGCTTGAGGTGGCTTTCCAACTAAAGGCATAAGGCATATCGTCTAGAGCAGCAAGCTATACACAACTAACTGCCACATAGTGTATCTCATGGGTAAGATACCTTAGAGTGGTGGCACTGCCACCACATCAGATTGGAGCCGGACGCAACTCCTCCAGCCTCCCGCATATATCCACTGTCTGGAGCCCAGCTTGCTGAGCTACGTGCACAGTTGCAGGAGCTCCTTGAGAGGGGGTTCATCCGCCCATCGACATCACCATTTGGTGCACCCATCTTATTTGTTACCAAAAAGGATGGTGGATGGCGTTTATGCATTGACTACAGGGCCTTGAATAGGATTACTGTTAGGACCCAACACCCATTTCCTAAGATTGATGAGATGTTCGAGCAATTGCATGGAAGTTGTGTATTTTCTAAGCTAGACCTTGCCTCTGGATATCATCAGATACGTATGCATGATGACAGCATAGAAAAGACTGCTTTTAAAACCCGTTATGGTCATTATGAGTTCACTGTTATGCCTTTTGGGTTAACCAATGCACCTGCCACCTTTCAGTCTGTGATGAACTCTATCTTGTCTCCCTTCCTTGATAGATTTGTGCTGGTGTACCTAGACGATATCCACATATATTCTAAATCTGTTGCAGAGCATATGGAGCATTTGAGGACAGTCTTGTCAGTGCTCAGGGAACATAAATTTTATTGCAAAAGGTCTAAGTGTGATTTTGTTGCTAAGCAGGTGGAATACCTTGGACACCTGTTGACACCTCATGGGATTATGGTGGATCCTATGAAGGTTGTAGCCATTCAGGATTGGCCCACTCCTTTGAATGTGTCACAGTTGAGAGGGTTTCTAGGTCTTACTCAATATTATGATACTTTTATGAACCGTTTTGCAGATGTTGCCTATCCTCTTACTGAGTTGCTCAAAAAGGATGTGCCTTGGACCTGGGAGGGACCCCAGCGGGAAGCCTTTGTAGCATTGAAAGATCTTGTTTCTACTCCTCCTTGCCTTTTGATGGCTTGATTTAGATAAACCTTTTGTTGTGCATGTAGATGCCTCAGGTTTTGCTGTTGGTGCTGTGTTGCAGCAGGATCAAGGAAAGGGACTGCAGCCCGTTGCCTTCGAGTCCAGGAAACTCCAACCCCCTGAGAGGAAGTTAGCACCATATGACAGAGAGTTGCTTGCTCTTGTTCATGCCTTGCTTAAATGGAAGCATTTGTTGCTGGGTGCTAAGTTTACTGTACACACTGACCAGCAAGCACTTGAGTATTTATTGAGTGCTCCTGTTAGGACTAGTAGGCAGGAAAGATGGCTTACTGAAATCATGAGATTCATGCCTGATATTAAATATGTGAAGGGCACTGACAATGTTGTTGCAGATGCTTTGTCTAGGCGTGTTGATTTGGCAGTAATGCATGTCTCCTCTGTTTCTGTCTCGTCCCTCCTATCAGAAATTGCTTTGCTGTGTGTTTCTGATCCCACAGTTGCTAAACTTGTGGAAGAAGGTGTTTTGGTGATGAGAGACACTGTACCTTATTCGGTGCAGTCAGGTAGAGTGTATGTCCCTGATGCATTGCGAGAGAAGGTACTGAGAGAGTGTCATGCCACCTCCTTTTCTGGCCATCTTGGGATTAACAAGATGTATGAATTAGTGTGCAGGGAATTTTGGTGGCCACGTCTCAGCTCATCAGTCAGGGACTTTTGCAGGTCTTGTGACACCTGCCAGCGCACTAAGGGGACTGGAGCCGTACCTTATGGTCTACTTCAGCCACTGCCTATTCCGGATGGACCTTGGCAGAGCATTTCCCTTGACTTAGTGACTGATTTACCTGTCTGCTGTGGTTTTGACTCTATTGTGGTATTTGTTGATAGGTTTTCTAAGTTGTGTGTCTTGGCTGCATGCACTAAAACCATCACTGCACCTCAACTTGCACAACTGTTTGTTAACAGGGTCTTTGTGAGATTTGGAATGCCTACCTCCATTGTGAGTGATAGAGATCCAAGGTTCACTAGCCATTTTTGGAAGGCCTTTGTGAAAATATTGGGTACTGAGATTGCTATGTCTACTGCTTACCACCCTCAGACGGATGGGCAGACTGAGAGAATGAACAGGACCATGGAAGACATGCTGAGAGGGTTTGTGGGTCCCAGGCAGGATGACTGGTACAAGTATTTGAGTATGGTGGAGTTTGCATATAATAACTCACTTCAGGCTTCAACACTGCAGACACCCTTCTTCATGAATCATGGGCGCCATCCCCTTACTCCCTTGTCTTCTGCTGTTCCCTCACGTTCTGTGAATCCTGCCGTTTCTGAATGGGTTGAGGGGCTGCAGACTGCCTTAAAGAGTGCCAAATCTAATCTTGCCTCTGCACAGCAACGGCAGAAATCTTATGCAGATAGAAAGAGACGAGACCACCCTTTCAAGGTGGGGGACCAGGTGTTGTTGGCTGCAAGGAAAAACCAGCTTTCACCTGGGCTCTCGTCAAAGTTATCAGCTAAGTATTTTGGGCCCTTTACTATTGCTGCAGCAGTTGGTTCTCGAGCTTTTAGACTCGTCTTGCCTGAGACTGTAAATAATCATCCTGTGTTTTATGTTTCCCAGCTGAAGCCTTATGTGTCTTCATATGTACCAGTTACTGTTACTTCACCACCTCCTTTGTATGCAGACAAGCGTGGCGGCGTTTATGAAGTGGAGGCCATCATAGCTAAGAAGAAAGTTGGAAAGTCTTTGCGCTACTTAGTCAAATGGAAAGGCTACGATGAGACTGAGAATACTTGGGATCCTCTTGCCCATGTTCGCCATCTGGCTGATGACGTGGCAGCTGCCCCAGTCCTTTCTTAAGTCCCACTTGCGGGCATCCCTTGATTAAGCCATTTGCGGCTTGAGACTTTTCCAGCCACTTGCGGCTGATGACCCTTGGAGCTTCAACACCAGCCAGCTTTGATCTGGGAGGGAGGGAGGGTGGAAGGGTCTGGGAGGGGGATTCGTGAATTGGGACTTGCATGCATGTCTCTTGGTTATATGTTTTGCATGGGTTATGTTTCCTTGACCCACGGCTCCATTTTGTGATGCACTTGCTGTGGCAGTGTAGCTGCAAATTGTAGTTCCGTGCATGAATAACTTGCTTTGGTATCTTACCCATGAGATACACTATGTGGCAGTTAGTTGTGTATAGCTTGCTGCTCTAGACGATATGCCTTACGCCTTTAGTTGGAAAGCCACCTCAAGCGAAGGTTACACTGCAGTGCAGGGTAACTGGACCTAAGGTTTGGACAAGTGCTAGTCTAATGACTCAACCTAATTGTTTCATCATTGGTGTGAGTGCTGTCTAGAGATTTCGTCCCCTAAGTTAGAGGATCCGCCTTGCAGACGATAGTCCTTAGAATGTTAAGGTATTCGAGCATTGAGCAGATGAGTCCCTCGTCTGTGTCGTGCTAACTTGCTTTGTGGACTTCATCCTCTGACTTGCGTTGTTTCGTAACTATAGGAGGTGTAATTGTCTATAGTTACAGTAAGCAGGGTTCGTGATGCCCCTGTCTTACGTTTGTGGCCCCATTGCCATAAACAACATCTCATAGCTTATGCCAAGGGGGAGGGCATGTAGCATTTCCTAGGGTATAATGCTCTAGTATGGTCCTTGGCATTGCTCTTTGACTTGCCATGTGATCTGGATTCGCAGTACAACCTCGCTCAAGTAGTTCGCTCGGTTGCCCGACTACGCGTCTGTGGTAGTACAGTATAATTCAATCCACCCTGGGTTTAAGAGTACGCTTGCGAATCAATCATGTAACACTCTTTCGTTGCACACCACGAACGTCTCACTGTCTCATAAAAACCTCTTCCGCTTAGTTAACGCTACACGGACATTCTCACGAGATGTTTTGAACAGACTCGTGCGCCTATTAATTGCCCATTGGTTGCGATGAAATGGTTCGTCCTGTAAATCAGAAGATCTACATTAGCCCAACAGGCCAGAATCCGTTTTAAAAATATATGAGATCAATAGGACATCCAAAATTAAATTAAAATATATCTTTTATAGTCTGAACATAATACGCTACGTAGTGTTTCATGTACAAAACTATTAAGGTTTTGTTGTATACGTAACTAGCCTGCCAAATGAACGGAATCAAAGTCCTACAGCATATAAAAGACAGAACTGCATATGCCCAGCCCAAAGGGCTCAATGCATTATAGTGCAATGTAAGGAAAGAAGAAAAGAAGGAAGGAAATATGCCATCCAGAAACAGTCAATATGGCTGAATGAAACACGATAGGTGTGTCTAGGATACAGATAATCTTATGAAGCAGCTACGAAGTATGCTAAGATCTTCATCTCGCTGATCATGATCACGGTTCATGAAGAATTAAACCAGGCCTTCAAATCGGTCACCACAGCCGCGGCGCATCCCCTTCACCGCCTAGACCCCTTCACCGTCTAGAGAGAGATATGGCTACCACGTGTGCCATCTGTACAGTCAGGGTGTGTACGACAAGCTTGTGGAGCCCCTTTTGGTTGGCCAATGGGGTCGACCGGACAAACGTCTGAACCTGGGATGGGACGGAGAAAGGAAGGAAATATCACATTCATATTTGGATGTAAGCCTTCCTTCCTTCCTCTTTATCAAACCTTCTCTAAGCTCCTCGTGCTCATGGTCGTAGAGGGCCCTACGGCGCGGGAATCCCGATACTCGAATAGCGAACCTGGACAGTAGGACTTCCGGATGACATCCGGGTCCGTGCTATACATCTATATGCATCAAAATATGAAAATATGTTCTAAACAGTTGCATTATGCTCGGCGATGCATCCTCGCCATGAAAAAATTGGACCAGACAATGCGATGTTGGATGAACAATCGCGATGGATTTGCGTATGGGAGGAAGGGCTAACGTTATTCGTATAGCCCTGTTCGCTGAATTGCCTTCCAGTATATGAGGTAATAACCTTCCAGTATATACGACGTTTATACATGGGACGTTTATAAGGTTTAGGACGTTTATACGACGTATATATATATGACGTTTATAAGGTCAAGAGTTTCCATCCACTGGGCCGGGCTGCCGAACCCGTGAAAAAGACAGTGCAAATTAGAGTGCCCTGAAAAGGCTGGGAGGCAGGAATATCCAGGGCCTGAACGTTTATAGTAAACTCAGCGGTGCAGAAATCAGATCGTGCTTTCTGCGCCTTCTAGCTTCTCAGAGGTCTGAAGCCAGCAGAACCCCCACCGAACCGACAACTCGTCTAGACGAGAGTGTCCGGGCTAGTATCCACATGTCCTGAACCTTTCAAATACGAGTTTGACGCGGGGAATCACGCTTACCTTGAGTGGCTCATGTTACGTCAAAACCAATCAGGATCTGGCTGTCAGTGTAAGAGTAGAGAAATTACAGGTTCAAGAAGGTAAGATTCTTGAGACGGAGACACTTCATAATGATTGCACGAGAATCACTTACAATATGTTCTTTGTTGCTGCCGACTAGGGACACGCCCTTGAGCTACGCTACAAACTGGTACACTTGCCGTCGTACACTTGACACGAGGCCTTATCCAGAAGGACCGCGATAACATGGATCCGACCAGAGCACTTCGCTGATTCGAACCCGATCCGAGTAACTGTTACAGTCAGATTTACCCTCTGTAACGAAGATATCTTGACAGTTTTTGAAAAACTTTGGCAAGAAATCAGTTAAATCGCTCAATTTGCTGTTGTCGATCCTCTTCCTCCTTCTCATCGCCCGCGCGGTGCGTGTGTGCATGCGACTGAACGTGTGTGCATGCGCGCGCGCGCGTGTGTGTTTGTGTGTGCATGTGTGTGTGTGTGTGTGTGTGTGTGTGTGTGTGTGTGTGTGTGTGTGTGTGTGTGTGTGTGTGGGTGTGTGTGTGCGTGTGTGTGAGTGAGTGTGTGTGTGTGTGTGTGTACGCGCGCGGGCGTGCGTGTGTGCGCGCGCGCGTGCGTGTGTGTGTGTAGGTGTGTGTGTGTGTGTGTGTGTGTGTGTGTGTGTGTGTGTGTGTGTGTGTGTGTGTGTGTGTGTGTGTGTGGGGGGGGGGGATGGGGAACTGTGTTTGTTCGCTGTGTGTGTTGGGACTCAATCGCGGCAAGGTATTTAAGTACAGCGCCTGACTGCACAAGCATACGTATGTAGTATACTCGTCCAAAGCTTTCATGAGTTGCAACTGACACATTGTACTCTGAAGGATCTCCTAGGTTTTTGCCCCGGCCCCGCCGGGCTATATGCTTCACTCGATATCGCACGAGAGCTCAGCATTACAAATCAGGAAATGGAGCGTCGAGAGCTCGAGTATCAAGGAGCGCCCAGAGCTCAGCGGTACAATCGTACACGAAGGAAAAAGGAAGATGGGGGCGAGAGCCCTAAGCTCCCACCCCGACACTCCGGGCAGTGTGACCCATGGGTGTGACCTATTTCCCTCCCCCAGCATGACTAATAAAGAATACCCGGGAAACCAAGAAAGAGTAGGTCAGATTGGGTCCAGACCTACGGTTACCTACCCCTACCCCCCACCCCTCAAGAATTATATCAAACCCTCTGTCTGAAGAGCTAACAAACCCCACAGCATAAACAACCCCCACAGCCCAACGAAGGGTGAAAGTGTGAAGTTTAATGCTCGTATTGCCGTACCTGGCAGTGAAGGTGTGAGGGGACCCATAGGAGCATATGGGGCCCTCATCTCGCCCCACAAGGTCCCGTGTACATGCATGCAAGAACCTGTGGTGTGGCTGGGTCATAGGAACATGAGAAGGTGGGTTAACTTCCCGGGAGTGTTCACCGGAAATGCACGTTGGGCTAAGACATATGAAGGCTAGTGTTGTCTGTGGGAAATGTATCAATATAGAAGGCAATCCGGAAACACATAATTCCACCAATGCAAAGCATCCATCGTACCCCCAAAACCTGTATCAGGGTGTGTTATTTTAGTGTGAACAGGGTCAGGAACCCCCCCCCCCCCCCGTTGACCCCCGATGCTCCCCAATTACGCATCGTTTGACCCAAAATGAATTCAAAATATGATTTCAATACGAATTATCACACAACAAGGGCAGAAACAGTTGGGCGCGCAATTTAAGGTGTAGCTAAGCAGTGCGGAAGATGCCATTATGCGCCAGAATGCACCAACTCGTCCGTCACAGCAGCAAAAACCAAACTTAGTTGATTGTGTAAGATATTACAGGAAATGGTTCGAAGTCAGGGCCCACACCTGCACCAGGCAGCGTCCCTGGTCATGGTCTGCGTGGACTGGGAGGACCACGAGCCGCGGACCCTGCAAGTAGGCTGGCACTGGCTAGCAGAGGGGTGGCTAACGAAAAAGTAAGCGGAAGTCCGTAGTGGGGTGCCGAGGTGGCAGCAAAAAGTATGAGAGGAAGGGAAAAGGCGGGTCTAGGGACAGTGACTCTCACGCCAACGAAAGGGGTACTGCAGCTTGGAACGGATGC
Source organism: Botryococcus braunii (assembly GCA_002005505.1). Taxonomy (NCBI): domain Eukaryota; kingdom Viridiplantae; phylum Chlorophyta; class Trebouxiophyceae; genus Botryococcus; species Botryococcus braunii. The sequence continues at coordinate 114,665 of MVGU01001084.1, read as the reverse complement.
TTCCAAGGGACTCAATTCGCGGTGCAACCTCCAAACAACAGCAACAACAACAAACTTGGCCCCATTATAAATTCCCACGGGATTCCTTCAAACCTTTCTGTCTTTGTTTCATATCGTTTATGTGTCTTGCAGCTATTGTTATCTCCGAGATATGTATGTCAAAACTCGATATGCCGATGCTTTCGTCGTGGGACCCTTGACTTGACTTAGGTGGACTGAAATTGGGGAAACGCATGTATGTGAATTCAACGGTAATTGTCAGGTCTCCGATAAGCGGGCAATGGTATTGTGAATATCGGTGTTCCTTCTACTCGCGATACCCATGGAACCCCAGAGTGCTGTAATGAATATAACACCCAGCAGTTTGGCTGCTTGAAATTAGCAGATGGTCGAGCAACATACTCGAGATTCTGAGGCGCGCTATCGAGAGGGTATGTATTTACTTCTTCTATGATCCATCCTACGTACATCGTTGCCCGTGGGGTAATGCCTTCGCACCACTCATGATATGCAATACTTGAGACATATAAAGTAATTGTTTCATCTTATGTTGGTGTTTGCTGCTGGATTGTCACCTGCCCGTCTTATGGTGGCTTCAACAGGTTCTATCTTTGCTTTTAAGTCGCAGCGTGCGAAACACTATTGATGTCATGAACGTGCCTTACTTGCAAGCATGTTGTGCAGGTACTGGAGAAGACTCGAACAGATTTATCCCTTTAGGGGATAGTGTAAGCAGGGACAACATGCTACTTGGGGATGCCATAGGCCATCCTCATCATCATGGAAGGGATGGTATATCCGAGGTGGGCGCACGAGTTAAGGGCTGATGCTTCACAGTTAGGAACTCTGTTTGAAGGTGCAATGGGACATGGTGGCTTGCAGACATCCTCCCATATCCCTCCATGCCCTCCACTGCCAACTCTTACGGGGAATAGATAATCTACTAGGCGCCTTTCCCGACGTCGTCTCATGGATAACAAGAGGGGGTATCCATTCCCTAAAGTCAGAATTCCCCTTGCTTGCAAGGCACCTCCAGCTCGCTTGCTCGAGGTGCAATGGGACAACAAGCTCCTCCATGGCCTCTACCTGCAAGCCTTGTAGGGGATACCTTTACAACTTCTGCCCCGTCATCAACCACGTGTGCTGCCGGACGCCTTTCTAGGCGACGTCTCATGGACAATAACAGAGGACATCCATTCCGTATCCATAAAGTTCCCCGTGCTCGCAAGGCACCTCGAGTTCGCAATGCACGTCCACCTCGGCAGCAAAGACTGGGTTTCACCTCAGCAGGAGTCTAACCTTACCGAGTGCCGCTATCATTGTCTCAAGTTAGAACGTATTCCCGCGTGGTGAAGGCTTTTGCAACTGTACATCGTATTTGTATGTTAAGGCGTTTGTAACTCCAACTCGTGTTCGCAAACGTGTCTTCCATTACTCAGTCACCATCACCATTAATGCCCAGTTGCGACTCACGCCACCTTCACGTACCGCCAAAGGCCAGGGCTGAAGCTGGCCGTTTTCACCAGCAATATTTATCTGTGAAGCATCTTCGAGTCCGGACTTAGAAATCCTCGACAACATGGTAGGGTCCCCGAGGACTCCGTGGCTTCCTTAGAGACCCCGAGGCGACCCTATCTTGGGACGCCAGTTTCGTCTTTCTCTTCGCTCCCTCTCCCTCTCCCTCTCCCTCTCCCTCTCCCGCTGGCTCCTTTGCTGCTTCGTAACGAGAATATTTCCAATCATTTAAATGAGAATGTCCAAGCGGAATATTTGAAGATAATTCACTGTGATTATCAATCAGTAATATCGGACGTCCGATAATCGATTGACCTCTAGGCGAACTATATATATTTATCAAAGTTGACCAAACGTTATTTCAGTGAGGAGTAGTCCCGATGATGATTGATTTCGGATTCAGATCTATAAAGGACCAGTCCTAAACTAGTGCCATGCATGTTAGTTGACTCACGGACCGGGATTGAAATTTAATCTTTCGAAATATATTTCTTTATTCACCAAAGTGATGATCATAACCCCAATAAGGCAGTGCGTATGTTCCTTCCGCCATTGGCCAGCAGGCCTGGCGATCGAGGCTCATCCACGAACATCGATGTCCAAGTGGTGCATCCTGTTATCACGGTCACTGAATCACTGCGTCACTGACACTGACGCTTACGTAAGCGTAATTAGTAATTACGCAGATATTATAGTGCCCTTCCAGAACATACTGACCCAATAAGCGCCCGTTCTAACACAACATAACGTTATCTGATAAAGTAAAATAATAAGACCTTTACAAAATTCGGATTTTTTGCCAAACCTATAGGTTTGGCAAATCGTGTTAGCTAACACGATCGCTGGGAATCCGCATTCCGGGGCCCGGGCCTGCTTGAAATTTTGCAGTTGCAGCTGGTTTGCCGAACTCTAGCCTGATGGACATGGATTTTAACTGCCAATTTCCAACAAAGTTTGTTGCTCACATAGGTTCAAGTTCATTGTTGATTAATTTCAGTTTTTTGGGTTGTTGCTAATATTATATTGGTGTTTCAAAACAAGGGTCGGCATACATATGCGCATGACAAGGCACATATATGGAACATCATGTTCAAAATTCGTATGAACTGGGACTTTATCGTTAAACCACTAAACCTCTGTAAACAACGCTATACATAGAGGAAATACTTATAACTTACGAAGAAGCGTGTAAAGCTCTTCGAAGAGCTCTGTTCTCCAAACAGTACTACGTAGTGTTACACAGTTCAGATGGTTTGGACAGTACTATCAGTCGTATCACGAGCTGTTTGGATCAGACTTATGGTGGTTGCTCACCCACAATTGCACTAATGTAAGTACCCTAGAATCTAGACCTATCTTTGGTTTCCTAACACGGTCAAATGCGGATGCGCCGTAACTGGATACATGAACAAAATTATGTACTTGTCATTATGATGACAAGCGGATTTCAGGAAGAGCAAGTTCAGTTGGTTTCATTGCCTCAACGTGCATGTATATCCAGCTTGTATATCCAGCTTGGAATAGTTCCATCACCACAATGCCCACAGGCTTCTTCCCGGTTTTGGTGATGTACACCGCTTGGTCGCTCGAAACAATAATGCAAACAATGACGTTCGGGGATGCACAGATTCAAACGTTGCAGTGAATGCGCTGCCGTAAATATTGATAGCCCGGCAAAGCATGTTGCAAATATTAATTGGAAACCCATTAGCAAGGGCGCCAAACAGGGAGATTAATATTAACGGCTACTTTCCCATATTAGGGTGCCACCAGGCTAACATGTTGTACAATTCTCTCAATGTATATGACCACATGGTTAGTCAGTATTCGTGAAAGAATGTGCAACAGTACTAGTAGTGAAAACTCTAAGTACTAAGCTTTGAAGTATAATTAGAATTAAGGGGAATTAATTCTCTTGAGCTATATTGATGTCTTCTAGTTGCAATTGTATATGCATTCATAAATTCAGATAAAATTGGAAAATTTAGGAAAATAAATGCAATTCCAATTGCCACGTGTACATAGTGGTAATCTTCCAAGCCGCCAATCCCTTGCCAGTTCACCAGTTGCAGAACTGTAAAGCCCCAAGATATCAATGACCGTTTAGGGTATATTACCAACAGAAACAATTGAAAATGGCATCATGTATAAGGATGACATGACATAAGACATGCGAGAAGAAAGGCAATAAAATGGGAAACTGGGCAATCTAACCTTCGCTAGAAAGAATTCTTTCTAGCAAACTTCGAAGTTTGCATAAGCACAAGTGCTCATGTACATACATGCACTCTCAAGTTTTGCTATTTAATAAATTTAAACAAACAATTGTACATAAACACATACAATTCTTGTTTTTGAGTATTATCCAAATATGCAGTGAGCGGGGGCGCATGCGTGCGTGCGTGCTTGTGTGTGTGTGTGTGTGTGTGTGTGTGTGTGTGTGTGTGTGTGTGTGTGTGTGTGTGTGTGTGTGTGTGTGTGTGTGCGTGTGTGTGTGTGTGTGTGTGGTTGTGTGTAAGTGTGTGCGCGGGCGCGTCTGTGTGTAATTTGTTGTTTGTGAGTCTGTGTGTGTGTGTGTGTGTGTGTGTGTGTGTGAGTCTGTGTGTGTGTGTGTGTGTGTGTGTGTGTGTCTGTGTGTGTGTGTGTGTGTGTGTGTGTGTGTGTGTGTGTGTGCGTCTGTGTGTGGTTGTGTGTGCGCGCTCGCGCCTTCGTTTTTTCCAAGTCAGCAAGGATGCGTTTTGATTATAAGTTGTTGTGAAGATGTGCAGCCTGCGACAAATCGCTGGTGTTGTTTGCTACCATCCATCATATTTAATCAAATGCCTTGGAATTACACGACAAAAAAGAACCTCACCTCGAGGACTACCCAACGAAATGTAAAGGATTGCCATTATTGTGAAAACAGGCAATTCAGGCAGGTCCACGATTTTGTCGACCAAAAGTTCAGGTCTTGCTTTAGCAAGAGCTGCAGTTAACGTAAATGTAACCAAAACGTTGCCTAGCGTAAGACGAGTGAGGTTCAATAGTGTTAATGATTGAGGCGTATTAATAATGGCGGTCAAAAAAGAATCTGTCCAGAGCATGATTGACGATAAAAAAAGAAAGGAGGGAACCCAATCTGGATTCATGGTCGTGGCTTTCAGAAATGTGACCAACTGCGGTTCACTGCAACAACGACAGATCTTCAGTCAGTGGTTACAGCATTTATATTATAACGAGGGACACATGTTGGGGCACATAAACCATTTAAATCGAGAATATTCCGATTCAGATGTGTAAATGCTAGTTAAATGTAATGGTCTTGTATTTGTGGTTTCAACGAAATAACACCTGAACAATCAACTTTGTATTATTTCGAGTGAGCTATTATTCCATATCTATCAACAGTGCATGTGCACTTAGCCGGTTGTGGAAATCCCATCGTCAAACATATATATACATAATCATATCTTACCGTAGTATATAACGTATCTCGATCAGAAATATGGTATGGCGCCTACTGGTTATCAGTTTTGAGTTTTGAAAGTATACAGTATATATGTAAAAGACCTTCATTGACGCTTATAAAATTTAAATAAATACAAAACATTATTGTTTGAACGTTCAATCACCCCATCCAAGTCTCTTTCAATGGTTTTATGATGTATTGAAATGTTCAGCAGTTCTGAAAATATTTAAAGCCAAGAATTTCCGAACCGATATTTAAGAACTTCTGAGCTCAGACGTACATCAGTTACCACGCACGTCCGCAAGTAATAGTGGTTGCCCAGCTGATGGACCTCCAGAAAAAGCAAAGTGATGATATGGATACATGTAAGTCGTTCGCGATCGTCATTATAAATTTAACGTCTGAACGAGGGCCCAATTGCGCCCGATATTGCTGTAAAACTTTGATACTGTACATGACAACCGCAAAGCGGCTTTTGGTCAGAAGGCTAATTTCTGTTTTTTCGTTCATGCTGTGGAAAATGTGCTGGAAATGCTACGAAGACATGTGAACTCATTTCAAACTCTTTTGTGCCACAGGAACTACGCATACGCAAGTCCCGCCCTGCTGGCCGACACAGGGATGTTCTTATATAGATTGTTGCAATCGAACGTGGCGCATACAGCTGGTTTCTTCAGCACAAAACGTTGTGCTTGCTGCAACTCAATGAAAAATAAGTAGTCATAATTCAGTATACCTTGGAAAGCAACAAAGTAATTTCATATAGACTTTTACAACTTCATTTTCATATATACTGCTTTGAACATTCAGATACGTATACGCTGCAGCTCGTGAGGCTTGTGACGCACGGGGAATCCCTTCGAATTCCGAGATCCAATAAAGGTTGAAGATAGAGGTCGGCTGGTTCCCGTATAACATATTATCGTATGACTACAATATTTTATTGATCAGATCAAATATGATAACTAAAAAGCGTTAGTACGAAATGGTTGAAAACAACAGACACTTGGCAAAATTCTGCGTAGACCTCGCCTGCAACCCTAAGCAAGTCTTACCTTAAGGAAGCTTCCCAACCTGGTGGCAGTAAGAGACCCTTAGAAGCTCCGTCCTCGCTCCGAAACACTCCGAAGCTTCAACCGACTGGGTCTAGTGGCCTTCACGTTAACGTTCATCGTTTACCTCTAGAGATCCTGTACACACGGAAATCACAAGATCTTGTAAACACGGAAATCGCAAGATCTTGTACACACGGAAATCACAAGATATTGTACACACGGAAGTGTTCCTCGTTCCCCCCTCGTTTTCTATGTAGAAAAATTGTCGAAGGTTCATATATCGGAAGCTTCATTCTGCTTTAAAGCCCAAATAGTGGTTGAAACAGGGCCACACCTTGTCAGCCTGGGAACTGCGGCATCGGACGCTACTGGCGTTTCTGTACAGTATGTGATATCGATGCTGCCGTCGACACGTCTGATGTACTGGAACTAATCACTTATACATCGGGCGAAAATTGTTACATCACAAGAGGGCGGTGAGGGGACTAGCAGTAGCCCAGGGCTGGCGAGGTTTCCAACATGTTGGAGTCGTGTACACGAGTAGTAGTCCGTAAAGTCACCGGTAGTTTCGTACATTCTGGTGTGACATCCGTACATTTTAGGCATGCGTGGCAACTTGTCGACCCTTCAAAAGCGTGGTTTCTTGTGGCAACCTGCCGACGCACGTGCACATTGAACCGCTACGGCAACTACCGTACGGGGCCCCACACGACCCGCCTAGGCGGAGCTTCATGCACCTGAACTTCCTGCAGTCCAAGCCTTAAGGTTTCCTGGGTGTGGCAACCATATGCATAGCAAGTGCTCTTTGTACTACACTTGAGACAAGTTTCGTTCAATTCTGGAAATGTGAAAACTTTCATGACAACTGTTGTGAAGGTGACGTCACCTCCTTCACACGTACTTCTACTACGTCTCATGAGCTCATGAGTTGATCAATGCTGTCGACCAAAATGAGTAGCTACACGAAAGTCGACAGACGTCCACTTGGGGTTTCCAGTGGATCCACAGGAAACCCTAACTGGTCCTCTGTCGACATTCGTGTAGCTACAGAGGGCGCGCGTTTAGGGATCACATATGTTACACGCATGTCACATAATGTGGTTGATCAACCTCATGAGCGAGATTGAAGGCTCTGTAAAGCTGTATGAGCTTGTAACACGCAAGTTCGAAGACATTTATTAATCATAATAATAAACATAATATGCATACATCATTCGCGATGCTAACATGTGTAAACATGTGGGAATTATATAATTAGCCCGCGGGACCGAGTCCGTCCGGACCGAGTCCAGACGAGGTCCTGAAGTAACGCTTACCAAACTTAATAAACTTAAATGTTTGGTTTCCCATGGGTCTTCATGGCCATATATGGCAGTATAGACGGCCACGTTCATGTCCCCATTCTATGTACATATCTCCATATTACCACCCTATTGATTTATCAATGTTCATATAGATGAACATTCATAAACTCTAGATCCCCATTACTTCATCAATTCACAAACTTTCACAAATTTTACTTGATCAATTCACAAACAATGCTCAAGAGGCCGCTGAACAATGCTCATTCTGTTGGCCTGACTGTGCAAGGCAAGGCTTCATCTTCATGTCGACATCTCGTACAGCAAAAGCAAAGGCTGGTTTGCCGAAGCGAGATAACCCAATATGGTATATCATTAACCAATGAAAATAAAGCAGTGGTGGTGTCACTCACTCCAACTAGTCAATAAAGATATCCCAATCACTGCAGCGAGTAAGGATGTCCTACTCATACCAACAAGATGGTAAAATGTGTCCCGCTCACTCCTGGTTAATTTATGTACGTCCCTCACAACCCTTGAAATATGTCCCACTCACTCCAACTAGCTGGTAACTATAGTAAACCCGCGGGCCGTGCACACACGTGCATAGCTATGGTTTCTAGCTGCGGAGCAACAGCACTCCCAAGCCGCTAAACAAACACTCGCCAACTTGTCGCAAACGATGCTGCGCTAATTGAGTTAACTCGACTTCTTAGTCTTCACAAACACCAGTCCCACTTGATATTTCAGATTTCATAAGCAAAAGCTTTAAAGCATTATACCAGATGCTTAATGAGCAACGTGTCCACTTCCATTTGAGCGAGCAACGCATCAGCAATAAGGAGAGCCCTCCAGGATCGTAGACCGGTCCTGCATGGCACCGGCCGAAATCGATGCAGCTGCATCGAGATCGGCCGGTGCCCTTGCAGACAAGTCTACAGAGGCTCAACTGACGTATCCGAGATTACGGAGAAAAATAGAATCCTCATCAATCTGCAGGTTGTTGATGATCCTTTGACCATAAGGTTGGGGGGTTCCTGGCTACCGTAGGGCTCCGTGGCTACCCTAGGGACTCCGTGGACGTGGCTACCCTGGGGAGCCTGTGGCGATCTAGGGACTCCGTTGCCACCCTATGTACTTCATGGTGACCCCAGGGACTCCGTGGCTACCCTCGGGACTCCTTGGCTACCCCTCCTGTTTGTGGAGGATTTGCCAATTTCTAATGGTTGTGAGGGACTACCACACTGACAGACTTTAAGGTTATGAGCACCAACATTGTGAAGTGTACACAGATCCACAGAGGCTCTGTTTCATCATGCGGTAGTCACGTGACTTCCACGTGAATGTGTCATGCACGACACATTGGCATGTCAAATTAAAGAGAATACACTCGGACGTAGTCGATGAGCATTGTTTGAGGAAAGAGCGAGTTGTCGATGTTCGATCCCGGCCAATTACCTCCGACGGCCACGTTGAAGATGACGTAGAACGCCCGGTCAAAAGGGGCACACGGCCCTGTCGGGTAACCAGTGGGATTTGACGTCCAGAACGTACTGCAGGGCAGCGAGTAGTACGGCTGGTTGTCGAGCCGCCAGGTAATTCCGGAAGAAGACCAGTCAATCGCAAAGATGTGATAATCCTGTGGGAATAGTCAGTATATTGATTTATATATTGCAACTGCTTCAAATTCGGATCTGCTGCTTCCCTTAAAATATGAAGCAGGAGAAGGAGATTGTACTGGGTTTCTCTATCTTTTCATCCATATTTGATCTGCTTTCCCCCCGGACCCCTCTCCCACTCTAGCTCGATGCCCACGCGTGTGCGCCCACACCCCCTCCCAATTCCCTTTATCCCTTCATCCCTCCGTCCCTCCGTCCCTCCCTCCCATGAACGGAATGAACTGGGGTAAACAATAAAATGTCACACAAAAGGTCTTAAATCTAAGGCATGGGAAGAGGGTTGGGACCATGCACCCTACATTAAATCGAAACCTACCCTCTACTGCCCCCCTCCCCAGACAAGAAAACGCGTTAACAACAACAACAACAACAACAACAACAACAACAACAAAAACGACGACGACGACGACGACAACGACAACAACAACAACAACAACAACAACAACAACAACAACAACAACAACAACAACAACAACAACAACAACAACAACAACAACAACCAACAACAGCAACAACAACAACAACAACAATGGCTGCACTAGCAGCAGAAGCAACACCAGAGCTTTCAAGGCATGCTGACCTGCTGTGCCACGCCAAAGTTGGTCATGGGAACGTTGCCCCCTTTGAAGGTGTGCGGAGAGCCCCAGTGAGCTGTCCCATAACACGT
>MVGU01001084.1:92500-100000 GCA_002005505.1 Botryococcus braunii | reverse complement strand
CATCAAACTCGTCCGACCACAGCAGCTGCAGCTGCGCCGACGGGACTGCCCCATGCCCCCAAACTTCGGAAAAGTCAATTCATAAGTAGCGGAAAACAAAGTCACACTTCATATTTGACAAAAGAATATGCCAAAGGGGGTCGCATGTCAGGGGGACAACACGACAAAAAGGGCAAAATCTAAGGGGGCCACATTACGAAGGGCCACTTACGCAGGGTCACCGTTTGCCAAGGGAGCCACATACAAATGGGTCAGCATGACAAAGGATTTATGCATAAGAAACCATCTGCGAAGGGGGCCACATTCCAAGGGGGCCACATGGAAAAGGGACCACATGCCATACAGTACAATGCCCAAGAAATCCCTGTTAGATGGAATCTGAGATCTATACAGTACTAGTTACCCCGTATACAAGCCAGATGCCCATATGGTACAGTGTTCAATGAAGCCTGGTGAGCGGGCCTGAGGCTCATACGGTACAATTCCAAGGGCATGCCTGGTATACAAGCCTAAAGCCAATATGGTACAGAGCCCAAGGATCCCCTGGTACAGCGAGCCTGAGATTCGTACGGTACAACTCCCAAGACACCCCATAAGGTGCCTTGGTCTAGAAAGTCCTGGAACAGCGAGCTTTAGGCTCATACATTACAACGCTCGAGACGCCCGGCTGTATGAACCCTAATATACCTAAACACAAACCTAAAAAACATGTGGTAAAGGCCTGGCATTAATGCAGTACAACATCCGTGCCACCCCTCATATTCAAGCCTAAGGTCTGTATGGTACAATGCCAAAGAAAGCCCTGGTACACGTGGACGGAGGTACAGCTGTGGGATGCTAGAGCCCAGTTGTTGCAAAAAGCAGAAAGCATCAATCGGACGATGCAGAACGAATCCATCCGAAAAAGATGGGAACACATGTAGGTAAGCCAGGCCAGACCTTGGGAAGTGCAGAACTGCCCAGTGGACTTGTCCAAGATCATGAAACTTTGGGGACTCAAGGCAAGCATGTGGGAATACAGGTGTTGCAAGCAGCAGAGACTTTTCAACAAAAATGAAAACGTTTGTTGAAGTCCACCATTCAGTCAGTATTGAAACGAGCAAGCACCGGTGTTCATGGCCCATTTGCTTCAAGATGGAAGATGATGAGTTTTGCAGAAACTCGGCATCTTCCATGTAGTCACACAATGCTTCCCAACAGTATGTGAATGCTTACTACCAAATACTCCTACTCCTTCCAGATGCGTGGCTAGCCCCCCCTCCTCCCCCCCCCCCCCCTTCTCTGGGGGCACGCTCTCCAGATATGTCATTATTTCTAGATGGGGGCGCGTCTTGACAGTAGTTGCAATGTGACATTGAAATAATGCCAGAAAATTCTCGTTAGGGAACATGTCGGCTTTCACCTTGTTACTGTTTCTCTGAACTTGCAGAATGTCTCGTCAGGGGATCCATCATGGCAAATAGCAAGTAGAACTGTATGTTCCAAGACTGACAACCCTCTCTTTCAATGTAAGAAACCAAATAAAGCTGTTGGCCTCAGAATATGTGCTATCCGATGAAGCTTATCTGAGGCAGGCAAGCACAGCTAAAACAAGCATGTTCGGACAAGAAAGGCAGGCACGGGAACTGCAGCATCTAAGGAATCAAGGCGAGGATGGAAGAGCAAGGATGGCAAAGGACAAAGGGAACTGTTTTCTGCATTGGCGCCTGGTCAGAAACAGTTCTTCAATTGTAAGGCCGGTCTTATGATGACGCCTAGTTGGCGTGGTCTTTAACGTGCTATGATCGTGGATGATAAATGAGTTCGGATCAATGTTCGAAGCAATTATATGGCCATGCGTATGTCCTAAACCACCTTGAAACCGTACATATGTGGATTGGGTGCGTGTGGTTGTACTCCGGGGATGTACCTGCTTGGTGTCCAGGTTGTACGGCGGGGTCACTGACAGAGGGAAACCCTTCTGTTCCAACACTGAGAATGCTCTCGCTTGCAGTCTCTATATCAGACGACATTTCGTTCAAAGTTGGCACTCCCGCCCCCTGTACATAGGAGAGATACCGATTGAGCGTCAGATCAACGGCAGTGAGGTAAACCTATATCTGCTCGTGACCTGCCAAATACTTGCCAGGAACTCCTCAGAAAATTATATCTCTTCGCAACTCATATGACAACATGACCGCTTTTCTCGAGTAAGGAAGCTACAGCCGCACACGTTGAAAGACTGGAAGGAAGTTCGCAACGAAAAGGGACAACGCATATCTGTGGTAACTGATGCTACAGAAAGTACTTGCCTTCCCAATGACACATAAACTGAAAGCCATTCCTAATCTTAGCCCGAGCCTGACAGCCTGCCATACTGCGATCTGCCGGCGACACTCCCTGCGCACCCTCCATGCCATGGCTACCACAGACTTTCTGATCTGATGTTCTCACCCAACCTGGAATCCAACATGTAGAAGATTAGTATGTATGCGCCAGGAAGAATGTCTTATCGGTGGCCTGTGAACTTCGACAGCTGCTGATTCTTTCAAATCTTGGGTCGAGGTGACCATCTACGGGCGAGTGGCGCGAAACATAGGGCCCAGTCAGCTCGGAGCTAATGAGTTCACGTGACGGAAGTCAGCTGGAGCTGATGAGTTCACGTGACGGAAGAAGGCCAAAACAGAGCTCTGCTTCGTCACAGAAGAATCTCCAGCATTTCAAGACCGCTGGGACTGCCACGCATGCTGGTGAGATCAGCAGATCCGCTATGCCGCGCTGCCCTGGTAGGTCTTCAGCAAGAATTCCAGATATCGATACCTTGCAACTGCGCATGCGGCATGCCTACGTATACACCTGGACAACATCACGATAAACCAGAATGGAAACCACCCTACCGAACACCCTGCCGAATGAAGCGCATCAGAAGTCCTAGCTCTGTAGAGCACAAAAAGACAGAAGGTCCAGCCCAGAGGGCATAGTTAATCCTAGAGGAAGGAAGTGTGAAAGGTTATGGGCAATCGGCTTTCCCTGTACAAAGCAGACAGGTCGTCAATAGACGAAGTTACTCCAGCTACAGTCCGTACGACTGTCTGCTGAGTGCCACACACAACTGTCGGACAAGACTAGCATCTGGTGATGCCCAGCATCTTTCACAACCAGTTCCGTTACATCATTATCTTGTACACAAGCACCGATCAAGCAATCACTAGATAAGGCTCTAGACGGCTACGTTCAAGTACATGCCTATACTCCCTGAAGTCACTGTCCCTTATCTGTTTGAGTGACTACAGGGTACACTAAGCTTGTTCACTCTCACAATAGCAACAATGATACAACACACACTGCCGCACCGTACCTGTACAAAGCAGACAGGTCGTCAATAGACGAAGTTACTCCAGCTACAGTCCGTACGACTGTCTGCTGAGTGCCACACACAACTGTCGGACAAGACTAGCATCTGGTGATGCCCAGCATCTTTCACAACCAGTTGGTATTCACTCCGGTGGGGCAGCCTTAAGAGTTCATCCGACAAACGTGTGATCTAGATAGGATTGTACCTTATGTTCGAAAACGTCCAGAATCTGCCGTGTCTCAAGGTACCTTATGTTCTCAATGGACCCATATCCTAATAGTGCACACATGAAGATCACTTAAAGCACAAGGCATTCAATAATAATGTTCAGAACTCAACACTTCCCCTTGCCTGCATGCTTTAAGTGTATCTTCTCAAACCTAGTGAATCACGATGACCAACAAACACGGGCTTGGCAAGTGGCTTGGTCATAATGTCAGCCACATTGCGTGCAGATTCCACATAGAGGATATCTACCTGCCCAAGTGCCATAGCTTCCCTAGCGTAGTGGAAGCTTACTGCAACGTGCTTTGTGAATTTGGAATACAGGGGGTTCCGTAAATTAGAAATGCATCCTTGGTTGTCACAGAAAATTTTGACCCTCCAAGGTGCAGCCCCTATCTCTTCCAAGAAGCCCCTTAGCCAGTTGGCTTCCTTCACAATATGGCCAGCTGCCATAAACTCAGCTTGCACAGTTGAGGTAGCAACTGAGCTCTGCTTCTTGCTTCCCCAAACCACGGCACTACCATAGACTGATAGAACATAGCCAGTGGTGGAATACCTGTGGTCCAGGTCCCCAGCATAGTCGGCATCAACATAGCCTTCTAGCTCAGGGCCCTTTCCACCCAGAGTAAGAGCTAACTCTCTGGTATCTCTCAAGTACTTCAGCACTCGAATGGCCTCATTCCAGTGTGAGGTAGTGGGTGTCATTCTATACCTTGACAACACTCCAACAGCCTGAGAAATGTCAGGCCGGGTCGTATTGGCTATGTACAGTAACGATCCAATTAACTCGCAGTATCGATGACCAGGTGGCAGAGGGGTACCAGCCCCATGTGACATACCATCTGAGGACTCGGGTCTGCTGCTAGCCACGAAGTCCTTGGACATGGGGGTATCAACCCCACGTCCATCATCAGCAACGCCAAACTTCTCCACAAGAGCATCAATCTTGGGAGTGCAACTCATGGAAATAGTGCCCTGAACTCTATTGCGTAGGACCTGACACCCCAGGAAATCATTCACCTCTCCCAAATCATGGATGGTGAAGTCCTTCTTCAATAACTCTTTCCCCCACTCAATCTCTGCAACCACTCTGGCAACTATGAGAAGATCATCGACATAAACAAGAATAAACGACAGATTACCATCAGGGGCCCTCCTGATGTATACCCCAGCGTCGCTCTTGCACACACTATACCCCATCACGCTCAACTTGTCGCTCAAGGTCTTGTGCCAAGCCCGTGGGGCTTGCTTAAGACCGTAGAGTGCCTTCCTGAGCTTGCACACAACTCTCGTGTTGCCATTCTCAAATCCTGGTGGTTGGGTCACATAGACCTCTTCCTCCAACTCCCCATTGAGAAAAGCTGTCTTGATATCCACTTGGTGGATCTCAAGATTTTGTGTGGCAGCCACTGCCAGCACAGCTCTCCTAGCACCATAGCTGCTGGTAGGTGCAAAAACCTCACCAACATCTATACCAGGAATCTGTCTGCAACCCTGGGCAACCAATCTTGCTTTAAACCGAGTGACATTCCCATGTGCATCGTTTTTTGTAGAAAAAATCCAATGAACAGGGATAACTTTCTGCCCATGGGGTCTTTCCACATACTGCATAACCTCATGGGTGTCTAAAGACTCCATCTCCTCTTGCATTGCCTGCTGCCAAAACTCCCACTGAGGTGAGCGCTGGGCTTCCCTCAAGTTTGAGGGCACGTGAACTTTTCCCAACGTGACAGAAGGTACACTCTGTACCTTATGCTGTGGTGCAGCAGGGCTGTCAGCCTTACTGATGCTGTTCCCTTCTCTCTCTCTCTCTCTCCCTGGTTGCCAGAATAAGGTACATTATGTACCTTATGCTGGGACTGGGCAGTACTGCCGGGATTATCTGATTCCTTCTCAAGTCTCTCTCTCTCTCCTTGACTACTGGACTCATGTGCAGCACCCTTACATTCTCGCACCTTCCGCAATGCAGAGGGGAGCAGCAGCTCTCTCTCTCTCCTGGACTCACACTTGGGCACACTACCCAGACTTGCCTGAGCTGCGCCTACAATGTCAGCCTGCACACCATAAGCATGACTAGCCAGTGACTGGGATTGGGCACCAGCTTCCCCTACTGCTGGCATGTCTAACCCACTGCTCTCATCTCTTACATCTGCACCGAACATAGCCTCGACTGTCTCAACCTGCCCCTGCATATCAGGGAGACCAACCATGTTTGGCTCACTCACAATTGCCTGACCTGGGTCAGGGGCATGCAATGGGATGTCAGAATGCTCTCTCCTAGCCACGCGCTGTACATAACGCTGCTCCCTTGTAAGGGTGGTCCCTGGAGGAAGGGGAATTTGTGACTTCCCCTGCATTCGCAACCCCTCTTGTACCTTCTGCATTTTTTCTACCTGGGATTGAGTTTCTACACCCCCCCTGGCCAGATTCTGCATATGCTCAAGCACCGACCACGAGTGCTGAGATGGTTCTGGGGTCCCAACAGTAGAATCCAGGCTGGTGGGGTTTCCTTGGTCATGTGCTGCTGTAGTCCCGTCTCCAGACTGATCCCCAGCACAAAGTCCAGAGGTCCCAGGAGCCCCAGTGGAAAGCGTCTCCACTCCATGGTCATCCTCCTCATCCCAGAACGTGGGTGGAGCAGCAGAGGGAATTGCTTGAGGCGTTGCCAGATTCTCACTGCCAAGGGGGGGTGATATCCTAGAATCATAGACAGACCCAGGCTGGACCTTTGATAGACCCACTCTCTCAGCCCCCCTCAAGTGCTCGATAAAGCTGACGTCCCTACTCTCCTTCCACACTCCATTCCCCACGTACACACGATACGCTTTAGACTGGGGACAATAACCAGTAAACATCCCAGGGATGGTCTTGGGCCCAAAAACAGACCTTTGGCCACTGGGAATGTGCACATGGGCTACACAGCCAAACGTGCGCAGCACAGACACATCAGGTTTGACACCAAAGAATAATTCCATGGGGGTCAGGGACCTGCCTGAAGTAGGACCCACATTGTAGAGGAGGGTAGCTGTCTCAAGCGCCTCCTTCCAAAGGGAGGGGTCTGCTGCAGCATGGACCAAAAGAGTCCTTGTTCGCTCCTTCAGGGTCCTATTCATCCTCTCCGCCACCCCATTCTGCTGAGGCGTGTAGGGCGCTGAGGACTCCATCTTAGTGCCCTGCTGAGCACAAAACTCTTTGAATTGCTGGTTCAGGAACTCTGAACCCCTGTCAGTCCTCACACACTTCACAACCGTGCCTCGTTGGGTCTGCCAAAAACGGAGCAGGTCTATCACAGCCTTTGGGATGCAATCCTTTGACTTCACAGGCAGGGAGGCAACTTGGTGTGAACTTTCATCCACTACAGTGACCCAATATCGTTCACCTGTGATGGCAGGAGGTGATATGGGACCCACAGTATCCACATGGACTCTATCGAGTGGGTGATGTGCAGGCCTGGAAGATACAGGGAAAGGAGGTCTGGAGTGTTTCCCTTGTATACACGATTCACAGTGCTTGGGGCACTCAGAGCAGGGAGCAAGGGAGATATTGATTCCTGTAACCAGATCTTCCTTGGAGAACCTCTGCATGCTGCTGGCACCAGGATGACCTAACCTAGCATGCCACAGAGATCTCTCGCTACACACGTGTCCTTTCCTAAGATGAGATGCCTCAGCCATGTGATCAATATGTCTGCAGCCAACTTGCTGCCCTCTGACAGGACTAACAAACTCCAAAAAAAACAGACCTCGTGCGCGGGTGATATCTCCACACCACCCTTCAGGTCCCTTCATGGCTGTGTAACCACCTGCAGTGTCAGTCAGGAAAGATGCTCCATCCTGAATTGCACCAGTGACTGAAATGAGGTTGGTATGCGCAGAAGGAACACACTGCACATTGTGCAGCCAGAATACTTCGTGCCTTGCATTCACAAGGCATACAGACCC
>MVGU01001084.1:82500-85000 GCA_002005505.1 Botryococcus braunii | reverse complement strand
AATATTTGAACATTCAACCATCATATCCGACGATTGTTCAGCGTTTTTTCCAGGTATTGTAACGTTCAGCAGTCAAGGAATTGAAAGACAGGAATATCTGAACTAAGAGCTGATGAGCTCACATCAATTACTGCTTGGCTGCAAGGAAAGGTGACTGGTGAGCTTTTGGAACTCACAAAAATCCTCATGAAGTGCTGATGATATTGTTAAATTTAAGTCAGTCGCGATACTTATTTACACTTATGCATGGCGCAAACAGGCCCAATCAGCTCAGCAGTGCTTTAACATTTTTAATTGTGTTCGGCAGCAGCGAAGCGTCCTTGGTCGCAAGACTATTTTTTTTTCATATTGATGGATAAGGTTTGAAAGTGTTAAGGAGAATTGCCAACCTTAAAGGAATGCGAACTCTTTGTGCGACCGCAATAGCATCAGTTCCAGCAAGGTTCGTATTTGGATTGTTTTCAGGGGGGTCAGGCCCATAACTTGTTCGGCACAAGACGCCGTGCTGAAAACAACACATTGTTAACTACTTATTTATTACTTATTATAGTTTATCCTCCATTAAACATCCAGGTACATTGCAGCCTGTGACACGTGTGATGCACGGGGAGTAGCTTCGAATGTCCAGCAAGGTTCTATATAGATCTGTGATATATCCTGAGGTCTACCAGTCCTCCAGAGTACATAAACTTATCCGAAAATTGCACTATTCGCATATATCGACTCTAAAAAGATTTTAAATCTAACCTCTTTTAAAAACAAAATGGTTTATTTTGACAAATTACCGTTATCTGGCACTTCGACCCCAAGCGAACTTCGCCTTCAACCAAAATAAATTACTGAACAACTAGCTTCAAACTTACAGTTTGCTTGCAGACAGAGACCCCAGAAGCTCCGTCCTTGGTTTCATCACTAGAGTACTCTGAAGCTTCATACGAGATGATGTTGCTAGTGGCACACACGGAAAGGCCCGTCGTTACCTTTCTTAGGGAATGCGGTGGGAAATGCAGATGTCTGAACCTAGTTAAATCGCTAATAATAAATGTATTTGAAGTAGAACCGGTCCTTATGAAGCCCGGGAGGTGATCTCATTTGCTATCAAACGCTACTGAAATGTTCTCGGTATCGATGCTTCTGTCGGCACACGTGTTCGTAGGTCCACGTACGTCCTATGCACCGGAACTATAGTTGTAGGTATGCTTCGTCAAATCAACTGGAAAACTATTACCCTAAAAGAAGAGGATTTAGGGACCAAGTGTAGCCGAGCGTTAACGAAAATTTGGAGCCATGTCACGGCACCGGTATCGGTATCGGTATCGCACGTTTAGTAGTCATGAACGTACAGTTGGGGCATGGCTTCTTGTCGAACTTTGGCGGGTCACGTGCAGCACGTGTAGACATAACCTTTAACCTTCCTGAATATGAACGTTGAGTTGCATTGTTTCCTTCCTGATAGTAAAAAAAGGTCTTAGTTGGTGTAGCAGAGATCTCAGCCCCGGATCTAGATGACTAATGTGACCAACATAGCTCCATGTCGGCCCAGATACCATAGTGGAAGTTCGGCTAGTGTACAGCTACTAGAGGCCGTTCGGCGCAGGTTACGTGTGTGCTAGAAGCTGGCATAGATCTAACGCTAATTACTAGTAGCTTGGGGGACAACAGGTTTTATCTACCTGCTGGGTGACATGGGCCCTGTTTTAGCCGGTTGAGATTTCGCGTATTGCCCCTCTAGATTGCATTGCGACGTAGCTTCCCACTGCCGCCACTAGCTGTATCGCCCACCTTCCTTAAGCCCACCTGCCTAAATCTCATTGCTTCCTCATTTCTGCCCATATCACCCAGCTTATTTTTTTCCCGAAGGACCTACATTATACAGAGGACGTGATTAAATAGCTCATATCACTCCGAGTGGCAAACAAGCATATTTCATACCAGCTATTCCGGGGCTGGTCGGGTGATACCACGAAATCTCGTACAGCTTCCCGAGGGAAGCAGTACGAGATTCGGCGTATCACCCTCTAGCCCCGGAATAGCTGGTATGAAAGGTACACATATCGAGAACTTCGGAAGGTTGACCCGCGCTTTCGAGAAACCTGAGACACAGTTGCGGGCTCGAGATTGTACAACATGTCTTCCAATTCTCTTGACATGTCGTCCTATTCAGATACTAAAGATTTCATCATCGCCCGGAATGACGTATCTTATTTGCATCCTCCATCTTCGAGTGTAAGAGTTTCATTGTTTTCTATGTCATACGTTACGTAGCAGTTTGTGCCTGTGCCGGTATATTCGGATTCTTCCTGTAGTTATGTAAGTACAGTTGGATCATGGCTTCTTGTCAATCATTTATGACCTTCTGCTTGACTGCGCACGTGCAGCACATTCAACAATATTATTAAAATCCCTGACTTTGACCTTGGGGTTGTCAAAGTACTCTCCAAATTTTTAAGTTGTATTTTCATTTTTTTTTTTTTGTTAGAAGAGATCCCAGCCCAAGATC
>MVGU01001084.1:45000-67500 GCA_002005505.1 Botryococcus braunii | reverse complement strand
CAACAATCTGTGTTTCAACAATCAAAAACAGCAACTCATTCAGCAAATTCCAAACACCACTGGGGCCATCGGAGAGGAGTTCCAACAATTGTACCACATGCCCAGGAGCAGGGCAGGACTCAGGAATCCCTGCTGACAGTCCACCGAACAACAACATCCATCAACAAGAACAACAACATCCATCACCAAGAACAACTACATCCATCACCAAGAACAACTACATCTCTCAACAATGGGACAGGGGCCACTGGTGCACTCACAGCTCCAGCTGCAAAGGCGGCCAGCCGGTCTCGTGCCGCAAGCGCTTCAAATCAGCCTGGACGGTTGCCATTGTTTCCTCCACCACAGATTGCCCGCCAGCAGCTGACAAGACCTCAACGGCATCACCGTACCGCGGAGAGACCCTTAGCCGCGTGAGGCTCGCCAGGGAAGACAACTGCCGCAAGCAAGGAAGCAGGGAAGCAGAGTCACCAATATACAACCCCAGGTCCCTCAGCTGCGTATGGCGGAGGATCGGCTCCATCATAGCGGGCGTCACGCTGTCAACCCCTAAGACCAACTGTGCCAGCTGAGGTGGATTGATGCTGTCTAGCATACTGACAATATGCTGGGAGTTCCACACATACATCAGATGGAGGCACTGCAGGTGTTGCAGGGTGTAGAACATGCCCTGCCGAGGTGCCTCATCAGCCTCGGCACAGGCATCATCAAACACGAGGCTCCGAAGGCTGGCTGCGCAGGAACACAGCTCGATCGGCCGATAGCTGTGGGGCGTCTCCTCCTTTCCACAATACTCCAGATACAGATGAGTGAGACTACCCAGGCGGGCCAGTGCATGCCGAAGCGCTGCGTATGCAGATGTGCTGAGCTGTTCAAAGTACGCCAGCACAATGGCGCAGTTAAGCTCCAGCAATGCGGTGGCAGTCCCAAGGAACGCAAGCTCCCGTGGGAGAGGGCTTCCTTCCAAATAGGAGGGAGGGCCTGGAATGATTCCCAAGCTCAGCTCACGCAGGCGGGACAGAGCCGTCAAGGCAAAACGCTCCCATGGGTCACCCGAGTCCCATCCGTTATTCTCAAGGTCGAGTCTGGTGAGGCCCGTCAGGGCACCCAGGAAGGAGCTCCGAACAATACGATGCTTGGGATATCCATGCCATAGACGGATGTGCAGCTCTCGCAGGCCTGTCAGCAGAGCAAGATGCTCCAGCCGCTCATCACCAGAGTTGGGGAGGGTGAGGGACAGTCTGGTGAGGTAAGTCAGAGCCGACACGCACCAGACACGGGCCTTGACTGACTCCAGGCTCAAGCTGCGGAGGTGGGAGAAGGCCCCACTGCAAACTGTCTGGACCTGCCTGGCAGAGTGATCGTCATCCACCCTGCGTATTGCCAGGCCGAGCGATTTGAACGAGCGGATACTTGCGAGGGCGGCGAGTTCATCGTGGCTGACATCTGTGTTCAACTCCAAACTTGTCAAGCTCGTGAGGTGCGGGATGACGTTTGGAGGAAGCCTGTACCTCTTCAATAGCCGGAACTGACGCAGCATTGGCATGTGGGCCAGGGCCACTTCAAGCGGAACTGGACGGGGCAACAAGCACGTGGCATCCGTGCATTCCTCTGTTCTAAGAGACCTGGTTGTGATGGCGCCTTGCGGAAGGCTTTCGATGTCAGCCTCGATGATGTGAGGGAGGAACCCGGGAGCGAAGCAGGCGTCGCCGAGCTTCACCCCACCCTCGCACTGGCAACGAGGTAGTCGCATGGGGCTGAGCCCTTCCAGATCCTCTGGGTGCTTGTGCAGGGCACGCAGCAATTCTGGGCTGACTCTGCATATGATGGAGCACATTTGAGCGTTCTGCAGCGCAATGCACCCGCTGACCTTCAAGCGCGACACATTTCTGTTTGCTGCATCTCGAAAGGCCCGGCTGACCACGCGCACTGTCCAGAGACCGCATGGCTTCTCCAAAAAGGAAACGATGTGTGACATCACCTCCTCGCTCAGATCATCTATTGTTGCCCTGAGAATCAACACCAAAGGGTGTTCAAGACGCAGTCTATTGTCAAACGACCGCCCGACAACCAAAGGCGTCTTGGGGAGCTAAAGATATTTCAGATATGCATGAAACATAACTGGCTACTCTGGGGCGGGCCAGTGCGCTATGTAGTTGGTGGGCTTGTGCTAAACTGTGGACATGGCTCTGAAAGTGTGCTAAAAATATGATATTTCTACCCTTGCCACAACACGGGGGGCCATGACATGAAGCCTAGGGAGAAAACTTCAAGCACTCCTATTCTGTCATCGGAATCTTAGTGCTAATACGACAATAAACACATTCAAAAGCAGCATGCCGTGGACTTTCTTTAGGAGATAGGTGAACGACCTGGACTGAGTAATGCAGTGCGACGTTTCAAAGACCATTGCCTCAAACGACCCTGCATTCGCATGGTCTTGCTAAAACCAACATAAATCATCGACAAAGATGGAAATGAAGCAACCCCACCGGCCATTCAAGCGCTTTGCCCTTCCCTTGCGGTGCACCCTTCCCATTGGGATCAAGCGAAGCTCCTGTTGTCTCGTAGTAAGGAACCAAAAACACTGGAGCATCAACAAACAGAAAGCTGAAGGCGCATAAATTTGGATATATCTTCCAAAAAATGCTTCAAGCTTACATTCGCTTCCTCGCACGACAAAAAAAAAAAGCAGACAGCTCCTCTGACTTCTTACAGCGACTTTCTAGCACCAGGAACACCCTTCCTCCCGATTGGGCGTATTAGATTCTTTACTTCCTTAATAAAGGGTGCAAATATCCATGATCTTGATGCTAGACTTGCAACTTGCATGCCTCCCTCCTCTCATCTCTTACATGGACGTGAGGTGTGGGCCTGTCAAGGGTGCCACCCAGTGGGTCGGCGGCGCCGACGGTGACCCACCGCATCGTCTCGACTCGAGTCGACCCCCCAGGCTGCCCCGATAGTTTCGGAATACGAAGACCTTCAAGGAGTTGCCAAATTTGTGACTAGAGCACTGGAGAGCTTCCTAATTGTCCCAGGTGCTGTCTGACCTTAGTTGGTTAGATATGGGTCATGACCAGTCATTTCTGATCAGTCATTGTATTGCCGTCCTTTTCAGCCCTTGTGACTGGTCTTGGATGTATACATGTAATATTCCGGAAAGGACCCTCCGGGGGCAAAGGATTTTCAAGATACATGTACCGGACCAATTCCTGGCTGCTGTAAAATCTCTGTATGAAGATGCCAATTGGAGCGCTACTTGCCCAACTTGCAAGTTACTTTATGTGTAGCGGGCGCCTGTGGCCCCATGGGGCGCTCCTTCGTGAAGCCTCGGGTCGGTGTACTCCAGGGTTTCCCTATTAGTCCCACTCTATTTGGTCTCTACTCGGATGGTCTAACTGGGTCTAACTAAAATTCGCTATATAGAAGCTTGTTGAGTTCTGAACATTATTGTTAAATGCCTTGTGGTTTACTGATCTTCAGGTGTATACTATTAGGATATGGGTCCATTGAAAACATAAGCTCATTACCTTACGGTACCTTGAGACACGGTAGATTGTGGACGTTTTCGAACATAAGGTACAATCTGATCGAGATTCACGTTTGTCGGGTGAACTCTTGAGGCTGCCCCACTGGTGTGAATGCCAACTGGTTGTCTAAGATGCTAGTCATTGCCAGATACTAGTCTTGTCCAACAGTTGTGTATGATACTCAGCAGACAGTCGTACGGACTGCAGCTGGAGTAACTTCGTCTACTTATAAGAAATCGTAATTAGGACCTGTCTGCTTTGTACGTATACGCCAAGGCCCATAACCTAACAAGTAACATTAATGGGCCATTAATGGGCCCACGCCTTCCAGCTGAGCCAGGGCAGACATGATCATGAGTGCATGTCATCATCGGATGCATCTGTAGTGGGTTTTCCACCGACTCGCCTGACGGCAAGAAGGGGAAACGGATTGAGACTACACTCATGAGGTCCACCTACTTAGCCTCCGATGGTTTTGGAGCTTTCCATCGTGAATTTCGCATTTGGGATTAATACTCGTCCTCAACTACCTGAAACAGTCAGTCAAGCAGAGTGTTCGGCTGCCCGCATTTTCTGAGGAGTATCTAGCTTTTGAAATATTGTAAAATTTTCTGATTGACACTGAAGAATTGAAAAATATTGAAGACTCCTGGCGTATATCGGTAGGCTGTGTTTGACCTGTGTTTTCAGGCTTAACTAAGTTCAGGGGCAGAGAAGTGTATGTCAGGACCGCTAACCAGAGCTAAAAAGAAGGCAGCTGACAGTTATTCGAGTATTGCAAGTATAATGGCGACCCCAGCGGCAGGAACCACGGCTACCTCAGGCACAGCTCAGTCAGGTCAGCAGACCAGCGCAGCCACTGCAGCCAGCAACTGTGAATATGATATGAACTCTTCCAACCCCAAGATGTCCACGTAGCTGGCGGCTGACCGTACCAATTTCAGGGCCTGGTGTGAGGAGCTGGAGTCATGCGCGATGCAGAAGGGAGCTGTGGGAGCTATGGAGGCACCCATGCCGAGGACCGCAGAGAACGCAGGCGTGAAACACTTCATCCTACAGTCAATCCCACCCATGTGGCATGATGAAGTTAAACAGCGGGGGAGCGCTTTTGACTTCATTCAGTGGGTGGCAGATCGCAGCACTGGAGGGAAGAACAGAGAAATCACTGAGAAGTGAATAAAGGGGCTCGAGCAAGGAATGGTAAAGGGAGAAACCGTGCAAGAATGGAGTCACCGGGTTATAAGTGTCGCCGCCTCCCTGGAAGCCAATAACCATACGCTAGAAGATCGCCAGATTTGCAGGCACATGATCAAGGGGCTTCCTACAGTCTTGAAAAATGACGCCTGGGTGATTACCTCCGCCGAGTCAGATCCCTACGACATGTTGACAATCCTTGCTGCCATTGAGACCATGGAGTACCAGGATATCCCTTTAAAGGCAAATTTGGCAGAGTCATTGCACACACAGCACCAGGTGCAGCAGCTGTGGCAGCAGTAGCAACTACCGTACCAGCTCAGGGTGGTATCCCTTGGCCTCCTCAAGGCGCTTGATCTGCACCAGGCGCTGGAGCGGTACCGGGAGTGGGAGCTGGAGCACCTCCTGGTGGTCAGGCCCCCCATGGGCCTTTTACCCACAACGCTGGAGGCAGGGGGCGAGGGTCTGGACGTGCCAGAAGGCCAAAGGAGGACCTGACGTGCCATTTTTGCCACAGGAAAGGACACTTCTTTTACGAGTGCCTGGATCTGAAGAGGCTGCAAGCCCTGCATGGCACAATGCAAGCTGCCAGTGTTGGCCCAGCTGCGTGGTGGGGCCCATGAGTTCCTGAGCAACCAGCCAGCTGGTGGGATGCTGGCCACTCTTGAGGAGGTCCTCCCGTGTCGACCTCACGTGCTGCTGGATCTGCGTCCACAATCTTCCCATACCATAACATCTTCCCAGGCTGGCATCTCCCACCACCACCTCCTCCAGGTGCTGGTGAGCCAATGTTCATTTCGTTGAATGTGCTTACCCCTACGTCTCATGGGGCTTGCAGTACCTCGTGGCTGATAGATAGTGGTGCATTGGTGCACCTTGTACATGATCTGTCAGTACTTCACAACCCTGTCATGCACGCCCAACCCCTCCCTCTTTACTTGGCCACTTTGATGCCAAAGGAGGGATGCTTGCAACTGGGTCTGTGTGTCTTGTCAATGCCAGACAAGAAGTGTTTTGGCTGCAAATTTGGAGTGTGTGCCAGCTGCACACACTAATCTCATTTCTGTCACAGGAACCATTCAAGATGGAGCATCATTCCTCCCTGACAGTGCAGGTGGGTACACGGCCATGAAAGGCCCATCTGGTCTGGTCAGATAGCCAGAGAGCGAGGGCTTTTTTTCTTAAAATGGGTATGTCCAGTTCAGAGCCAGCATGCTGCACAGCCACAATCCCGTCCTCATGCTCCCTCGTATCATGCTAGGAAAGGACACGTGTGTATAGATAGACTGCTGTGGCATGCAAGGCTAGGTCATCCTGGTGATAAGAACATGACGAGATTGGACAAAGAAGATCTGGTAACTGGGATTAATGTGTCTGTTAACGAGCTCGAGGTTGTTGTCATATATACGATATGCTTGTCAGTCTTCTCACGATGGTTACTAGTGCAATAGTAGCGCTTAGCTAATAGGTCGAAATGCTAATTGCTTTAAAGCAAATTTGTTAAAGGAGGATATTAGCACTTCATCTTGTACTTAGCTGCAGAGGCGGATGAAGTAATTAAGGGAATGGGCTCTGGGAAGGTAACTTTGTATGTAAATTTCTACTCATTCGTATTTCCTTCGCATATCCGTCTCATTTTCATAGTGACCGATTCGTAATGTATTCGTATTTCCGCCGTAAATCATTCTCGAAAGTCTGGCCTATCCTTCGTAAACCGCTCCTAAACCCTTCGCATATCCTTCGTTGCGACATCGTATTTCATTCGTCCACAGTTTCGCAAATATGGCGGGTATCATTCGCAAATCCTTCGTAATAATCCTTCGTAAACCATTTCGGAAAAATAAATTTATCTTTAAAAACTACTAAACCATTCGTAAACCTTTCGCAAATCTTTCGTCGGAGTTTTGCAAATGTTTCGCATTTTCAAGCCGAATTTCCAGGACCTTCGACTTTATTTCGTAAATGCTTCGCAAATCTTCGTAAATGCTTCGCAAGTCTTCGTAAATCTTAATATTTACGACTGAAATACGAAGACTTTCCGAAAAATCCTTCGTCACAGTGGTTCCTCCATGCTCAGAGTACCCTACCCAGTGCAAGTCATGCATACAAGGCAAGCATGCTCGAACCCCCTTTCTTGCTTCATCCAGACATACAGAGAGTGTTTTAGATCGAGTGCACGTGGATACTGTGGGGCCCATTTCACCACCTGCCATTACCGGAGAGCGGTTTTGGGTTACTGTGGTTGATGAAAAATCTCATCTGATAGCTTCCTTGGCAGTGAAGTCGAAAGAAGTCATTCCCAAGACCCTCATTGAGCTCTTGAAGTACTGGTACACGTTTCATGAGAAAGTGGTGAAATGTGTGAGATCTGATAGAGGGACAGAATTTCGGAATCAGCTGTTGAAAGACTTTTGTGCTCAGTAAGGCACTAAAATGGAGACCTCAGCTCCATACACGCCTCAGCAAAATGGACTTGTTGAGCGCATGAATCGGACACTTAAGGAGCGCACAAGGACCCTATTGGTGCACATTGCAGCAGACCCTTCCCTGTGGAAGGAGGCTCCGGAGTCTGCCACTCTGCTTTACAACGTGGGCTCCACCACAGACAGGCCTCTGACCCCTACTGAGCTTTTATTTGGGGTAAAGCCTGATGTTGCTTCCTTGCGCACATGGGGCTGTGTGGCACATGTTCACATTCCCCCAGGTCAGCGGTCTGTAATTGGACCAAAGACCATTCTAGGCATGTTCAGTGGGTATTGCCCATATTTTAAGGCCTATAGAGTGTACGTAGGCAATGGTGTATGGAAAGAGAGTAGGGACGTCACGTTCCTTGAGCATCTGAGAGGGGGGAGAGAGTGGTTATGTCTGTGCAACCTGGATCCCCTCATTGGCTCTCAAGAGCATCCTCGCATGGCAGGGGAGGCAATTCCAGTGTCCCTAGCTCACCATCAGCCATTCCCGTGAATTTTAGGGAAGCAGAGGATGACCCAATGGTGGAGCGCAAGCCCACTGGACCTTTTACTACCTCTGCCAGCTCTCCAGAGGACCACAACAGGCTCAGGAGTTCAGTCGGACTTGTGGCAGGAGCCCCCAGTAGCCAGGATGGTTCCCGTGCCACACCAAGGACCTCACAGCAGTATTGGTCAGTGCTGGGACATCTTCAAAGTTTAGCTATGGGTAGTGCTGAAGCGCAAACGCAACTAGACAAGCTGCAGAAGATGCAGGAGGGGGTCAGGCTCCAGGGGAAGTATCAACATTCACTTCCCCCAGGAACCACCCTCACACGGGAGCATCGCTATGAACATCGCCAGGCTAGAAGGGACTCAGTAGGGGTCCCCATGCATGACACTGGGTAAGGCCAGGTACTTGTGAGTGAGCCACCCATGGTAGGTCTCCCTGATTTGCAGTCTGAGACAGGGGAAGCTATGCTTGGAGAAGATGTGAGTGACGACAGCAGTGGGTCAGACGAGCCAACAGCAGGGGAAGCACGTGGCCAATCTGGGTTAGTGGCCCACCATGCTTATGAGGTGCAGGTTGACAGAATGGATGTAGCTCAGTCAAGCTAGAGTAGTGTGCCCCGGTGTGAGTCCAAGGAGAGGGAGAGAGAGATGCTGCTTCCCTTTGCATTGCGGAAGGTGCGAGAATGTAAGGGTGCTGCGAATGAATCCAGCAGTCAAGGAGAGAGAGAGAGAGAGAGACTTGAGAAGGAATCAGATAATCCTGGCTGTACTGCCCAGTTCCAGCATAAGGTACAGAATGTACCTTATTTTGGCAACCAGGGAGAGTTTCTGAGCTGGGCAGCGTTACTGAGCTGGGGTTGATGAGCAATCAGGTTTCATGAGTTCATGTGGCCTGACACATGGCCATGTGTCAGGCCACATGGCCCATGGGTCTCCTGTTATTGGCAGGTTTGCGAGGTTCATGACCGCGAGCTTACCAAAAAGACGACGCCGTCGGCCAAGAGGAGGAGGAGGAGAAGGAGGAGGAGCAGGAGGAGGAAGAAGAAGAAGAGGAGGAAGAATAAACGGAAGAGGAGGAATAAGAAGGTGGAGGAAGCTGGACGGTATCATTGTCGCGTTAAAACATCTGTGCCAGCACGAGCTACAGTGCCAGCTGGCCCACATTGCAGCTGGAGAGCAAGGGGGGTGGAGTGTAACAGTGACTGGGACCGGGTTCGAATCGGCGAAAGTGCTTGGGTCGGATCCGTGTTTTCATGGTCCTTCTGGATAAGTCTCGTGTAAAGTGCAGTACGGCAAGTGTGCCTGGCAGTAGCGTAGCTCAAGGGATGTGTCCCTAGGCGGCGCAACAAGGACAGAGAATGTAAGGGATTCCGTGCAAGCTTAATGTGATGTCTCCGTCTCACTTTCATAACCCTCTAATTGCACTACTCCTACGCCGGGGGGGGGGGGGGTGAGTTATCATGCACGCACGGGAGCGCGCGCATGTGTGTGTGTGTGTGTGTGTGTGTGTGTGTGTGTGTGTGTGTGTGTGTGTGTGTGTGTGTGTGTGTGGTGTGTGTGTGTGTAGCAATCATTTGAAACCATCCCAAGTGGAGACATATGAAATCATCACCATCATTACCAGCTGCCCATTACAGTCTTCTCCTACTCCCCCCCCCTCCCTCCCCCGCCAACTCCTCCTCCTACTCCACGAATCAATTCAAAACTTCTCTTCTTCTAGGGTGCTTCCTCCCTGTTGAGAGACGCCAATCCCTTCTTCACAGAAGAGAAGAGTCTGAGACTCCAAGTCGTCTTGCCATGGTCGTGCATTCACGAATGACTGAATGGATGTTGCATCTACCCGCCATGCGACTGGATGCCTTTGTCAGCCAACCTACAAGTACAATGAGATCCATCCAGCCCGTCCAAATGCCCATGTATGCGTGAGAAACAAGCATACGATCCATAAGCATAGGAGATCATAAGGACCTCAACCTTACAATTTTGTCAATGAAACCCCTTTCCCAAGCCAGAGACAGTAGGAATGTCTTTAGAACCCAAAGCATTCCTTCCAGATCCTGCAAGAGCTCCGGACACAAACCATCAACTACCCAAGATGATGGGCCACTGCTCTTAGCGGGAGCAAGAGTGCCTTCACTGGCTGCCCCGATCCAAGAAATGCAGTACGTTTTTGTTTGCCATGCTGTCGATCCTGCCAGCCCGCTCCCCACTGAGACAACATAGGAGCACGCCACGTCATCACTCCAAAATCCTGTGCCAGGGACATACCCCACGTCACAATGCTGGCGTCACTATTTGAGGCAGGGGCAAGCACCTACTTCATGCTTCCTGTGGCAGGGCTAACCCCATCCCTGTAAGAGGACCAATCGTGTGCCCAGGGTTTCACCCTGTCCCATGCCATGGAAATCAAGCATGAATTTATAAATAGAGAAATGTTTTAACAAATTCACTGCTTGACAACATTTGAGTTTCGCTTCGTGAGGCTCCTTAATCAACCCCCCCCCCCCCCCAAATAGCCCACCACCACCAAAGAAAAAGACTACTAGAGCAATTTGACAAATAAAAACAAATCTTCAAAAGAGAAGAGCTTCGCCTTCTTCTTCTTCTTCTTCTTCTTCTTCTTCTTCTCCGCAAAACTTGCGGACAAAATAGAAGACACGGACTGCCGCTCCTCACTAAACATGCATGCGTTCTTAAGCAGTCAACCTCATCTGGTTCGCCTTCACACCACCCTCCAAATCTTGGTGCTCACAAATTACCAAAGGACACACAGTTGGGCCTCTATAACAACATATGAAACAGATACTGGGGATGGAATGCATCTGCGCTCACGGTGAAAACAGTACTTATATGGATTCTCTGGGTACAGCTGTAATTCGACTCACCCAGCTCCAACAAGTGTTCCAACAATCTGTGTTTCAACAATCAAAAACAGCAACTCATTCAGCGAATTCCAAACACCACTGGGGCCATCGGAGAGGAGTTCCAACAATTGTACCACATGCGCAGGAGCAGGGCAGGATCCATGCATCCCTGCTGACAGTCCACCGAACAACAACATCCATCAACAAGAACAACAACATCCATCACCAAGAACAACTACATCTCTCAAAAATGGGACAGGGGCCACTGGTGCACTCACAGCTCCAGCTCCAAAGGCGGCCAGCCGGCCCTGTACCGCAAGCGCTTCAAATCAGCCTGGACGGTTGCCATTGTTTCCTCCACCACAGATTGCCCGCCAGCAGCTGAGAGGACCTCAACGGGAACACCGTACCGCGTAGAGACCCTTAGCCCCGTGAGGCTGGCCAGGGAAGAGAGCTGCAGCAAGCAGGGAAGCAGGGAAGCAGAGTCACCAATATACAACGTCAGGTCCCTCAGCTGCGAAAAGCGGAGGATCGGCTCCATCATAGCGGGCGTCACGCTGTCAACCCCTAAGACCAACTCGGTCAGCTGAGGTGTTTTGATACTGTCTAGCAGACTGACAATGTGCTGGGAGTTCCACACAGTTGTCAGATCGAGCCTCTGCAGGTGTTGCAGGGAGGAGAACATGCCCTGCCGAGGTGCCTCACCAGCCTCGACCCAGGCATTCACAAACATGAGGCTCTGAAGGCTGCCTGCGCAGGAACACAGCTCGATCGGCCGATAGCTGTGGGGCGTGTCGTCCATTCCAAGATAATCCAGATACAGATGAGTGAGACTACCCAGGCGGGCCAGTGCATGCTGAAGCGCTGCGTATGCAGACGTGCTGAGCTGTTCAAAGTACGCCAGCGCAATGGCGCAGTCAAGCTCCTGCAATGCGGTGGCAGTCCCGAGGAATGCAAGCTCCCGAGGGAGAGGGCTTCCTTCCGAATAGGAGGGAGAGCCTGGAATGATTCCCAAGCTCAGCTCACGCAGGCGGTCAAGAGCCGTCAGGGCAAAAAGCTCCCATGGGTCACCCGAGTCCCATCCGTTATTCCCAAGGTTGAGTCTGGTGAGGCCCGTCAGGGCACCCAGGAAGGAGCTCCGAACAATAGGATGCTTGGGATTTCCATGCCATAGATGGATGTGCAGCTCTCGCAGGCCTGTCAGCACTGCAAGATGCTCCAGCCGCTCATCACCAGAGTTGCGGAGGGTGAGGGACAGTCTGGTGAGGTAAGTCAGAGCCGACACGCTCCAGACACGGGCTTTGACTGACTCCAGGCTTAAGCTGCGAAGGTGGGAGAAGGCCCCACTGCAGACTGTTCGAACCTGCCTGGCAGAGTGATCGTCATCCACCTTGCGTATTGGCAGGCCGAGAGATTTGATCGAGCGGATACTTGCGAGGGCGGCGAGTTCATCGTGGCTGACATCTGTGCTCAACTCCAAGCTTGTCAAGCTAATGAGGTGCGGGATGAGGTTTGGAGGAAGCCTGTACCCGTTCAAGAGCCGGAACTGACGCAGCATTGGCATGTGGGCCAGGGCCACTTCAAGCGGAACTGGACGAGGCACCAAGCACGTGGCATCCGTGCATTCCTCTGTTCTAAGAGGCCTGGCTGTGATGGCGCCTTGCGGAAGGCGTTTGATGTCAGCCTCGATGATGTGAGGGAGGAAACCGGGAGCGAAGCAGGCGTCGCCGAGCTTCACCCCACCCTCGCACTGGCAACGAGGTAGTCGCATGGGGCTGAGCCCTTCCAGATCGCGTGGGTGCTTGTGCAGGGCATGCAGCAATTCTGGGCTGACTCTGCATATGATGGAGCACATTTGAGCGTTCTGCAGCGCAATGCACCCGCTGACCTTCAAGCGCGACACGTTTCTGTTTGCTGCATCCCGAAAGGCCCGGCTGACCATGCGCACTGTCCAGAGACCGCATGGCTTCTCCAAAAAGGAAACGATGTGTGACATCACCTCCTCGCTCAGATCATCTATTGTTGCCCTGAAAATCAACACCAAAGGGTGTTCAAACGACCGCCCGACAACCAGGGGCGTCTTGGGGAGCTAAAGATATTGCAGATACGCATGAAACATAACTGGCCACTCTGGGGCGGGCCAGTGCACTATGTAGTTGGTGCGCTTGTGCTAAACTGTGGACATGGCTCTGAAAGTGTGCTAACAATATGATATTTCTACCCTTGCCACAACACGGGGGGCCAAGACATGAAGCCTAGGGAGAAAACTTCAAGCACTCCTATTCTGTCATCGGAATCTTAGTGCTAATAAGACAATAAACACATTCAAAAGCAGCATGTAGTGGCCTTATTTTAGGAGATAGGTGAACGACCTGGACTGAGTCATGCAGTGCGACGTTTCAAAGACCATTGCCTCAAACGACCCTGCATTCGCATGGTCTTGCTAAAACCGACATAAATAATCGATATAAATGGAAATGAAGCACCCACCAGCCATTGAAGCGCTTTGCCCTTCCCTTGCGGTGCACCCTTCCCATTGGGATGAAGCGAAGCTCCTGTTGTCTCGTAGTAAGGAACCAAAAACACTGGAGCATCAACAAACAGAAAGCTGAAGGCGCATAAATTTAGATATATCTTCCAAGAAATGCTTCAAGCTTACATTCGCACGACAAAAAAAGCAGACAGCTCCTCTGACTTCTTACAGCGACTTTCTAGCACCAGGAACACCCTTCCTCCCGATTGGGCGTTTTAGATTCTTTACTTCCTTAATAAAGGGTGAAAATATCCATGATCTTGATGCTAGACTTGCAACTTGCATGCCTCCCACCTCTCATCTCTTACATGACGTGAGGTGTGGGCCTGTCAACGGTGCCACCCAGTGGGTTGGCGGCGCCGACGGTGACCCACCGCATCGTGTCGACTCGAGTCGACCCCCCTGGGGGGTCCACAGGCTGCCCCGATAGTTTCGGAATACGACGACCTTCAAGGGGTTGCCAAAATTGTGACTAGAGCACTGGAGAGCTCCCTCATTGTCTCAGGTGAGGTCTGACCTTACTTGGTTAGATATGGGTCATGACCAGTCATTTCTGATCAGTCATTGTATTGCCGTCCTCTTCAGCCCTAGCTAGGTCTTGGCTGGTCTTGGTGACTGTAGTGGCTGGTCTTGGATGTATACATGTACTATTCCGGAAAGGACCCTCAGGGCGCAAAGGATTTTCGAGATACATGTACCGGACCAATTCCTGGCTGCTGTAAAATCTCTGTATGAAGATGCCAATTGGAGCGCTACTTGCCCAACTTGCAAGTTAATTTATGTGTAGCGGGCGCCTCTGGCCCCATGGAGCGCTCCTTCGTGAAGCCTCGAGGCCCGAGCTCGGGTCGGTGTACTCCAGGGTTTCCCTATTAGTCCCACTCTATTTGGTCTCTACTCGGATGGTCTAAGTGCGTCTAACTAAAATTCGCTATATAGAAGCTTGTTGAGTTCTGAACATTATTATTGAATGCCTTGTGCTTTACTGATCTTCAGCTGCATACTATTAGGATATGGGTCCATTTAAAACATAAGCTTATTACCTTAAGATACCTTGAGACACGGTTGATTGTGGACGTTTTCGAACATAAGGTACAAATCTGATCGAGATTCTCGTTTGTCGGGTGAACTCTTAAGGCTGTCCCCACTGGTGTGAATGCCAACTGGTTGTGAAAGATGCTAGGCATTTCCAGATGCTAGTCTTGTCCAACAGTTGTGTAAGATACTCAGCAAACAGTCGTACGGACTGCAGCTGGAGTAACTTCTTCTAGTGACGACCTGTCTTCTTTGTACAGGTGCGGTGCGGCAGTGTGTGGTGTATCATTGTTGCTATTGTGAGAGTGAACAAGCTTAGTGTACCTTGTAGTCACTCAAGAGACAAGGAACAGTGACTTCAAGGAGTATAGGCATGTACTTGAACGTAGCCGTCTAGAGCCTTATCCAGTAATTGCTTAATCGGTGCCTAAGTACAACACATCTATGTAACGGAACTGGTTGTGAAACATGCTGGGCATATCCAGATACTAGTCTTGTCCAACAGATGTATGATACTCAGCATACAGTCGTACGGACTGCATCTGGAGTAACTTCGTCTACTTAGGACATGTCTGCTTTGTACGTATACGCCAAGGCCCATAACCTAACAAGTAATGGGCCCACGCCTTCCAGCTGAGCCAAGGGCAGACATGAGTGCATGTCATCATCGGATGCATCTGTAGTGGGTTTTCCGCGGACTCGCCTGACGGCAAGAAGGGGAAATGGATTGAGGCTACACTCATGAGGTCCACCTACTTCGCCTCCGATGGTTTTGGAGCTTTCCATCGTGAATTTCGCATTGGGATTACTACTCGTCGTCAACTACCTGAAACAGTCAGTCGAGCAGAGTGTTCGGCTGCCCGGATTTTCTGAGGAGTATCTAGCTTTTGAAATGTTGTAAGATTTTCCGAACGACATTGAAGAATTGAAAATATTGAAGACTCCTGGCGTATATCGGAAGGCTATGCTTAACCTTTGTTTTCAGGCCTAACTAAGTTCAGGGGCAGAGAAGTGTATGTCAGGACCACTAACCGGAGTTAAAAAGAAGGTAGCTGACAGTTATTCGAGTATTGCAAGTATAATGGCGACACCAGCTGCAGGAAGCACGGCTACCTCAGGCACAAGTCAGTCAGATCAGCAGACCAGCGCAGCCACTGCAGCCAGCAACTATGGATATGTATGTACTCTTCCAACCCCAAGATGTCCACGTAGCTGGCGGCTGACCGTACCAATTTCAGGGCCTGGTGTGAGGAGCTAGAGTCATGCGCAATGCAGAAGGGAGCTGTGGGAGCTATGGAGGCACCCATGCCGAGGACCGCAGAGAACACAGGCGTGAAACAGTTCATCCTACAGTCAATCCCACCCATGTGGCATGATGAAGTTAAACAGCGGGGGAGCGCTTGTGACTTCATTCAGTGGGTGGCAGATCGCAGCACTGGAGGGAAGAACAGAGAAATCACTGAGAAGTGAATAAAGGGGCTCGAGCAAGGAATGGTAAAGGGAGAAACCGTGCAAGAATGGAGTCACCAGGTTATAAGTGTCGCCGCCTCCCTGGAAGCCAATAACCATAAGCTGGAAGATCGCCAGATTTGCAGGCACATGATCAAGGGGCTTCCTACAGTCTTGAAAAATGACGCCTGGGTGATTACCTCCGCCGAGTCAGATCCCTACGACATGTTAACAATCCTTGCTGCCATTGAGACCATGGAGTACCAGCATATGTGTAAAAGGTTATGGGCATTGGCGTATCCTGTACGAGGCAGACAGGTCGTTAGTATACGACGTTACTCCAGCTGCAGTCCGTACGACTGTCTGCTGAGTATAATGCACGACTGTTGGACAAGACTAGCATCTGGAAATGCCCAGCATCTTTCACAACCAGTTCCGTTACATCATTGTATTGCACTCAAGCATAAATCAAGGAATTACTGAATAAGGCTCTAGGCGGCTACGTTCAAGTACATGCCTATACTCCCTTTAGTCACTGTCCCTTGTCTGTATAAGTGACTACAGGGTACACTAAGCTTGTTCACTCTCATAATAGCAACAATGACACAACACACACTGCCGCACCGCACCTGTACGAGGAAGACATGTCGTTAGTATACGACGTTACTCCAGCTGCAGTCCGTACGACTGTCTGCTGAGTATAATGCACAACTGTTGGACAAGACTAGCATCTGGAAATGCCCAGCATCTTTCACAACCAGTTAGCATTCACAACGGTGGGGCAGCCTTAAGAGTTCGCTCGACAAACGTGTAATCTAGATCAGATTGTACCTTATGTTTGAAAGCGTCCACAATCTACCGTGTCTTAAGGTACCTTATGTTCTCAATGGACCCATATCCTGATAGAGCACACATGAAGATCACTTAAAGCAGAAGGCATTCACTAGTAATGTTCAGAACTCAACACTTCCCCTTGCCTGCATGCTTTATGTGTATCTTCTCAAACCTAGTGAATCACGATGACCAACAAACACGGGCTTGGCAAGGGGCTTGGTCATAATGTCAGCCACATTGCGAGCAGATTCCACATAGAGGATACCTACCTGCCCAAGTGCCATAGCTTCCCTAGCATAGTGGAAGCTTACTGCAATATGCTTTGTGAATTTAGAATAAAGGGTGTTCCGTAAATTGGAAATGCATCCTTGGTTGTCACAGAAGATTTTGACCCTCCAAGGTGCAGCCCCTACCTCTTCCAAGAAGCCTCTAAGCAAGTTGGCTTCTTTCACAATATGGCCGGCTGCCATAAACTCGGCCTGCACAGTTGAGGTAGCAACTGATCTCAACTTCTTGCTTCCCCAAACCACGGCACTACCATAGACAAATATAACATAGCCAGTGGTGGAGTACCTGTGGTCCAGGTCCCCAGCATAGTCGGCATCAACATAGCCTTCTAGCTCAGGCCCCTTTCCACCCAGAGTGAGAGCTTTTTCTTCTCAATTCTCTGGTATCTCTCAAATACTTCAGCACTCGGATGGCCTCATTCCAGTGTGAAGTAGTGGGTGTCATTTTATACCTTGACAACACTCCAACAGCATGTGAAATGTCAGGCAGTGTTGTGTTGGCAATGTATAACAGCGACCCAACTAACTCGCAATATCGATGACCAGGTGGCAGAGGGGTACCTGCCCCATGTGACATACCATCTGAGGACTCGGGTCTGCTGCTAGCCACGAAGTCCTTGGACATGGGCGTATCAACCACACGCCCATCATTACCCACGCCAAACTTCTCCACATGAGCATCAATCTTGGGAGTGCAGCTCATAGAAACAGTACCCTCATCTCTATTTCTAAGAACTTGACATCCCAGAAAATCATGCACCTCTCCTAGATCATGAATGGTAAAGTCCTTCTTCAGAAGTTCCTTTCCCCACTCAATCTCTGAGATCACTCTAGCAACAAGGAGGAGGTCATCTACATAGACCAAAATGAATGACAGGTTGCCATCAGGGGCCCTCCTGATGTACACCCCTGCATCACTCTTGCATACACTATACCCCATGACACTCAGCTTGTCATTCAAGGTCTTATGCCATGCCCTAGGGGCTTGTTTAAGACCATAGAGTGCTTTCCTAAGTTTACACACTACTCTCGTGTTGCCATTCTAAAAACCTGGAGGCTGAGTCACAAATACTTCCTCCTCCAATTCCCCATTAAGAAAGGCAGTCTTGATATCCACTTGGTGGATCTCAAGATTCTGTGTGGCAGCTACTGCCAGTACAGCCCTCCTTGCCCCGTAGCTGTTGCTGGGTGCAAATGCCTCCCCAACATCTATCCCAGGAATCTGTTTACACCCCTGGGCAACCAATCTCGCTTTAAAGCGAGTAACATTCCCATGTGCATCAATTTTAGTGGAGAAGATCCAATGGACAGGAATAAATTTTTATCCATGTGGCCTGTCCACATATTCTAGCACCTCATGGGTATCAAGGGAAGCCATCTCTTCCCTCATTGCTTGTTGCCAAAACTCCCACTGAGGGGAGCATTGGGCTTCCCTCAGGTTAGATGGCACGTGAACCTTTCCCAGCTTGACATAAGGTACATTCTGTACCTTATGCTGAGACTCGGCAGTACTGTCAGCACTCCTGGGACTGTTGTCTTTTATTTCCCTCTGATCCTGGGTCCCAGAATAAGGTACATGTAGTACCTTATGTTGAGACCCGGCAGTACAGCCAGAACTGCCAGATCCCTTCCCAACTCTCTCTCTCTCTCTCTGTTGGACTGCCAGACTCATGCCCTTCACCGATACAATCTCTCACCTTTCTCAATGCAGGTGGAAGCAGCGGCTCTCTATCTCTCCTGGACTCACACCTAGGTACGCTACTTTGACTTTCCTGTGCTGCGCCTATTGTGTCAGACTGCACCACATAAGCATGATTGGCTCCCACCTCAAATTGGCTACATGCTTCCCCTGCTGCTGGCACTTCTAGCCCACTACTCTCCTCGCTAACATCTTCTCCAAGCATAGCCTCCCCTGTCTCAACCTGCCTCTGCAAATCAGGGAGACCTACCAAGGGTGGCTCACTCACAAGTACCTGGCCTGAACCAGGGTCATGCATGGGGACCCCTACAGAGTCCCTCCTAGCCTGGCGCTGTTCATAGCGCTGATCCCTTGTGAGGGTGGTTCCTAGGGGAAGTCTATGTTGAGACTTCCCCTGGAACCTGACCCCCACCTGCATCTTCTGCAGTCTGTCCAGTTGCGATTGCGCTTCAGCACCACCCTAAGCTAAATTTTGAAGATGTCCCAGCACTGACCAGGACTGCAATGAGGTCCCTGAGGTGGCAGGGGAACCATCCTGGCTGCTTGGGACTCCTGGTACAGGTCCGACTGAGCTCCTGAGCCTGCTGTGGTCCTCTGGAGAGCTGGCAGTGGTAGCAGGAGATCCAGTGGGCTTGCGCTCCTCCACTGGGTCATCCTCAACTTCCCAAAAATTCACAGGAATGGCTGTTGGTGTGCTAGGGACATTGAAATTGCCTCTCCTGCCATGCGAGGACACTCCCGAGAGCCATTGGGGAGATCCGGGTTGCATCTTAGACATGCCCACTCTCTGTCCCCCTCTTTAATGCTCAAGGAACGTAACGTCCCTGCTCTCTTTCCATACACCATTGCCTGCGTACACTCTATAGGCCTTAGACTGTGGGCAATACCCAGTGAACATGCCTGGAATGGTCTTTGGTACAAATACAGACCGCTGACCTGGGGTAATGTGAACATGTGCCACACAGCCCCATGTGCGCAAGGAAGCAACATCAGGCTTTACCGCATAAAACATCTCAGTAGGGGTCAGAGGCCTGCCTGTGGTGGGGCCCACGTTATAAAGCAGGGTGGCAGACTCCAATGCCTCCTTCCATAGGGAAGGGTCTGCTGCAGCGTGCACCAACAGGGTCTTTGTGCGCTCCTTCAGTGTCCGATTCCTGCGCTCAGCAAGTCCACTTTGCTGAGGCGTGGATGGAGCTGAGGTCTCCATTTTAGTGCCCAGCACCTGGAGGAGGTGGTGGTGGGAGATACCAGCCTGGGAAGAAATGCTGGCATGAAAAGATAGTGAACATAGATCCAGCAGCATGTGAGCTTGACACGGGAGGGCCTCCTTTGGCTTGGCTAGCATCCCACCAGCTGGCTTGTTGCTGAGGAGCTCCAGGGCCCCACCACGTAGCCGGGCCAGCACTTGCAGCTTGCATTGTGCCTTGCAGGGCTTGCAGCCTCTTCTGATCCAGACACTCGCTCCAGAAATGTCCCTTCCTCTTACAGAAGTGACACGCCAGCTCCTCCTTTGGCTTCTTGCCACGTCCAGGCCCTCGCCCCTGCCTCCGGCGTTGTGAGCAGAAGGACCATAAGGGGCCTGACTATCAGCAGGTGCTCCAGCTCCCACTCCCGGTGCTACTCCAGCGCCCGGTGCAGCTCCAGCGCCTTGAGGAGGCCCATGGATTCCACCCTGAGCTGGTACGGCTGCTGCTGCTGCTGCCACAACTGCTGCAGCTGATGCTGTGACATTAACTGACTCTGCCAACGGGATATCCTGGTACTCCAAGTTCTCGATGGCAGTGAGGATCGTCTCCAACATGTTGTAGGGGTCTGACTTGGCGGAGGTAATCGCCCAGGCTTCATTCTGCAAGACTACAGGTAGCCCCTTATACATATACCTGCAGATCTGGCGATCGCCCGGCTGATGGTTATTGTCTTCCAGGGAGGCGGCAATACAGATGACCCTGTGGCACCATTCTTGCACTGTCTCTCCCTTCACCATGCCTTGTCTGAGCGCCTTGATCCACTTCTCGTTTATTTCCCTGTCCTTCCCTCCAGTGCAGCGGTCTGCCATCCACTCAATGAATTCAAAAGCGCTCCCCCGCTGTTTGACTTCGTCCTGCCACATGGGAGGGACGGATTGTAAGATGAAATGTTTTAATGTTGCGTTCTCTGCAGTCTTAGGCATGGCTGTCTCCACAGCTCCCATAGCTCCCTTCTGCATGGCACAGGACTCTAGCTCTTCACGCCAGGCCCTAAAATTAGTGCGGTCAGCCTTCAGTTGCTTAGACATCTCGGGATTGGAGGAGTTCATTGTGTATGCATACGAGCTGGCTGCAGTGCCTCCAGTGGTTTGTCCTGACTATCCAGCTCCTGAGGAGGATGTGATGCCTCCTGCTGGTGTTGCCATAGTCCCTGTACTGCTGGGATTACTTCCGGAAACCTTTCTTTGAGAACGAGTTTGAGGTCTGGTCATACACTTCACTTCCTCTCAATCCGTTCAGCCTGACACACCTGATCATGAGGCGAACATCACAGCACTTCCAAGTATTCCATCCTTTCGAGGTCTAGCATGTAAACTTGTGTAGCTTAATATGCAAAATGTTCTTCAGCAATTAAATCGCCTGAGCTCTTGGACCTACTGACGGTCTCACAATCACGACGACGGATGATAAACTCAGGTGCGAAATTCACGATAAAAATTTCCCAAGAGATTGAAGACTCTGTAGGTAGGCCTTCTGAGTGAATATCCAGTTGTTCCTTTGTTTCCCCTTCTTGCCGTCAGGCGAGTCCGTGGAAAACCCAGTACAGATGCATCCGATGATGACATGCACTCATGTCTGCCCTTGGCTCACCTGGAAGGGCGTGGGCCCATACCCTGTAAAAGGTTATGGGCATTGGCGTAGCCTGTACGAGGCAGACAGGTCGTTAGTATACGACGTTACTCTAGCTGCAGTCCGTACGACTGTCTGCTGAGTATAATGCACAACTGTTGGACAAGACTAACATCTGGAAATCCCCAGCATCTTTCACAACCAG
Organism: Botryococcus braunii; assembly: GCA_002005505.1. Classification (NCBI taxonomy): domain Eukaryota; kingdom Viridiplantae; phylum Chlorophyta; class Trebouxiophyceae; genus Botryococcus; species Botryococcus braunii. The sequence goes on along the minus strand of MVGU01001084.1, from coordinate 46,094 downwards.
TTAGCATTCACAACGGTGGGGCAGCCTTAAGAGTTCGCTCGACAAACGTGTAATCTAGATCAGATTGTACCTTATGTTCGAAAGCGTCCACAATCTACCGTGTCTTAAGGTACCTTATGTTCTCAATGGACCCAGATCCTAATAGAGCACACATGAAGATCACTTCAAGCACAAGGCATTTACTAGTAATGTTCAGAACTCAACAATATCCCTTTAAAGGCAAATTTGGCAGAGTCATTGCACGTCACAGCACCAGGTGCATCAGCTGTGGCAGCAGTAGCAACTACCGTACCAGCTCAGGGTGGTATCCCTTGGCCTCCTCAAGGCACTTTTGGGTTACAGTGGTTGATGAATGCGGTTTTGGGTTACTGTGGTTGATAAAAAATCTCATCTGATAGCTTCCTTGGCAGTGAAGTCGAAAGAAGTCGTTCCCAAGACCCTCATTGAGCTCTTGATGTATTGGTAGACGTTTCATGAGAAAATGGTGAAGTGTGTGAGATCTGATAGAGGGACAAAATTTCTGAATCAGCTGTTCAAAGAATTTTGTGCTCAGTAAGGCACTAAAATGGAAACCTCAGCTCCATCCACGCCTCAGCAAAATGGACTTGTTGAGCGCATGAATCGGACACTTAAGGAGCGCACAAGGACCCTATTGGTGCACGCTACAGCAGACCCTTCCCTGTGGAAGGAGGCTCTGGAGTCTGCCACTCTGCTTTACAACGTGGGCTCCACCACAGTTAGGCCTCTGACCCCTACTGAGCTTTTCTTTGGGGTAAAGCCTGATGTTGCTTCCTTGCGTACATGGGGCTGTGTGGCACATGTTCACATTCCCCCAGGTCAGCGGTCTGTATTTGGACCAAAGACCATTCTTGGGATGTTCAGTGGGTATTGCCCACATTCTAAGGCCTATAGAGTGTACGTAGCCAATGGTGTATGGAAAGAGAGCAGGGACGTCACGTTCCTTGAGCATCTGAGAGGAGGGAGAGAGTGGTTATGTCTGTGCAACCTGGATCCCCTCAATGGCTCTCAAGAGCGTCCTTGTATGGCAGGGGAGGCAATTCCAATGTCCCTAGCTCACCATCATCCATTCCCGT
>MVGU01001084.1:32500-40000 GCA_002005505.1 Botryococcus braunii | reverse complement strand
GCCTGATGATCCGGGATTGCCAGGTAAAGACCAGAGAAAGATGACATCAGAGGAAATTCGTCAGTTTGAGAATATGAAGAATTCTTCGAAGCCTGAAGGCACGCCACTCCCACGGCAACATAAACACTGGCCGGAACTTCTCCACAACCTGCTGCAGAAAACAACTGTTTCAATGAAGTGCTCTGTTGACTTCCAAGTGCATTTTCTTCGTAAATATAATCAGTATATATTGATATGAGTGTTTTAAGTATATATCTTTATAGATATATACACTTAATTCTATTGGAACGTACCCAGTTTTTTATCGTACTAACTAATCACAACGAATGATATTTCAATTTGAGTGAGGGGATAACGTTATCACTCGAACATATCACTCGAAAATATCCTACTACAGAAAAAAGTGATGGCACGTGGGTGCTTTGCCAAAAGCGAAAACCAAGGGAAAACCAAGGAAGACACACCTCAAGGACTCACTGACGCCTTTAGACCCCACCCCTTTTTCATTCGGCCTCAATTGTGGATTTTTGCTAGTTTCGAATTCGAGGGTTTCAAGATAATTGGCTTTGTTGCGAGCCTCCGGAGGACTGATGTACATCGAACAACGGTGCATTCCGAGTGCATCCCCTGCAGCTCCCGTTTGCCTCAATGCTTACAAGGCCGAAGCCTTAAGGAAAGAAGCAACCTAGACATTCACATAAAAATAGGAACTATCAAAAGCTTTCTTTCTCTTGGTATGGAGGATGCATTTGGATAGGTACTGAAACTGGTTATATAGACTATCATAGACTCTCAATGCATTCCCAGTGCATTCCTTGCAGTTTCCAATTGCACTCAATGCTTAAACAACCGAAGAAATCAAGAAAACTGGGCATTTCAGGGAAACGATGAACAGCCGTCCTCGTTCGTATGGAGGATCTAAGAACTTTGTTTGTGTGGACTACTTTTATCGCACCTAAAAAATGTCGCTTAGAAAAAATCATTATAATACTTCATAGTACATGGCGTCCAGCACCGTAAAAACATATACATGTACATGGCGTATGTACCCGTAACCCGTAACGTGTTTCCTCATTTGCAGACGAAAGTACGTATGTAGGTTGTAAATAATAGTCAGTTTTGCTTGCTCTCACAGGTAAAATATCAGATGACCGTCCAGAGGGCCACAAGCGCTGCAGCCGCTGTAAAATATTCAAGCCGTTTGATCAATTTAATAAACACACTCGCAATAATGATGTACTGCATAATTTGTGCAAACCATGCAACAGAGGCGCGCCCTTCGCATATGCAGAATATATTTATACGTTTAGAGTAATATTTGCAGGTTATAAATTCATACTTAATCTGGCTTGATCTTACAGGAAATTACATATGTTCCGGTTGCATGACATACAAACCAAAAAAGGCATTTCGTTACATCAAAAAGGATCTACGAAATATGAAATGTAAAAATTGTCTGAAATCGATATCTTTGAAGCAACCACAGCCAGATCTGGAGGACCCGTCAACAGCACCAGGTTGATCCTCTGAGACCCACCACCCTTGTTCATTCGGCCTTAAGTGTGGCCCTTTTACCGACCATGCAATATTTGAAGTATTTTAAAGTATGCTTGCGAAAGGGTAGATGTACAAGATGCAACCATGCATTCCGAGTTGTAGCCAGTCAAATCGGCTACACAGACTTCACTTGTAATGTTTCACTAAAATAGATGTTGGACCGTTTCAACGACACATGTGCATGTACAGATAGTTAACAGATGATATTCGCTACATTCCTAGTATATACTTAATACGTAATTAGCACTACAAAGACCAGTGCAAATCTTTTTATTGTTAATTTTTCATGTACACCGTTGATCAATTTTGTTCATGCAACGCGGTGAGTCAAAATGTACATGCTTTTCCCTGATTTATATGCTTGCTGCTGGAGTGAATCGTGACCGCACTTGATCGCATGATTGGCTACAAATTGACAAAGTGAATAAACTCTCTTTATAGAAAGTATGTATCCACTAGAAGTGACATGTTTCCTGATGTGTAGTCTGTAGACAGTATATTCAATAGACAGTTTACTAATGTAATCGCGCCCTTCGTATGTGCAGCAGCACAGACTGCAGCTGGGCCTTCTTCATTTGTTGCTAATGCACCGACATTCTCTGCGGTGCCTGATGATCCGGGATTGCCAGATAAAGGGAAGAGACAGATGACATCAGAGGAAATTCGTCAGTTTGAGAATATGAAGAATTCTTCGAAGCCTGAAGGCACGCCACTGCCACGGCCACATCCCATTCCTCTCTGCACACAAACACTGGCCGGAACTTCTCCACAACCTGCTGCAGAAAACAACTGTTTCAATGAAGTGCTCTGTTGACTTCCAAGTGCATTTTCTTCGTGAATATAATGAGTATATATTGATATGAGAATTTCAAGTATACATCAGAGGAAATTCGTCAGTTTGAGAATAGGCAGAAGACTGAAGGCACGCCACTGCCACGGCAATATCCCATTCCTCTCTACACACAAAGCATGCCGGAATTCCTCCACAACCTGCTGCAGAAAACAACTGTTTTAATGAAAATCGACAAAGACCAGTGCAAATCTATATATTTGTTAACTTTTTATGTACACCGTTGATCATTTTTGTTCATGCAACGTGGCAAGGAAAAATGTGCATGCTTCTCCTTGATCTACATGTTACTGTTGTAGCGGACCGTGACCCTTGTTCATTTGGCCTTAAGAATGGCCTTTTACCGACCGCGCAGAGCTTCAGATATTTAACATTGGTTTTTTAGATATTTAAAAACATGCATGTGCAGGGGTAGATGTACAGTAAACCAACCATGCATTTTGAGTGATTCCACCGAAATTCACAATTGCGTTAATGCTTGCACGGTCAATAATGTATTGACACTGCTAATTTCAGGAGCATTTAATAAGTGTTTTTGGCCCATTAACATTCTCACTAAGTGTGTATCAATGCTCAAAAGCTCAGAGACCGTACAGTATGATTATATGTGAGTACAATCAATGTGCGAGTGCTAATTTGATAACGAAGGGGGAAACATAGTAACGTCTAGGCTGTAGCGCTCTGACCTGCATTTCTTGAGCAAGATTTATCACAAACCACATGCATAATTTTCTGTGAAATGACATCAGTCCAAAGGCCCTTGGGTGTCAGTGGTTTTCATTGGCCAATCTGAAGATTACTTAGTCACACCCTAGTCCGCTTTTTAAACCATGTATAAATGTTACGTAAAGCTCATTTGCGAACTCCGCCTTTGTTTTTGAACAATTCAACTTGTTGATTAACACACTTAGCACTTACTAGAATTGCATATGAGTGACACAATTACTGAATATCCTGAAACATCCTGATCATATGATTTGCACGCGACGCCAGCTTTGACAGATGAAACCGCTATCTGTCAGTCCTTGTGGATCCCTAATGTTTCTATTAATGTCTGCAGAATGTGCCACATGTACAAAGAGTACGTTACAAATGTTACATGAAAACAAGCTGAATAAGATTGTGAAGTATTAGGCTTCAAAGATTGTATGAAGGCAGGAGAAAATAAGAAATCACTAATGAAGAAAGGCAAATTCCTTATAAGACGAAGAATTGCATCCCAGCCCTTGAAAGTATTAAGGATTAAAGCTTGCAATTGGTTGCTCAGGGTCCTCTGATGATTCATTGGCATGAGGGCTTCAGCCGACATTTCGCCGAATGCCATTTCTCTTGATGGGTGCTGCAGAGCCCCCAACGCAGGCCTCCTTAAAAATGCCGCATGTGGAGCCACGTGGAGACTGACGATATCGTCAGTCGATAGACGTCGATAGACGAGACTGTCGATATCGATAGACGGGTGACTGGATGCCTTCAGCATTATTCTTGTAAATTCTATTGCAAATTCTCTTACAAAATAATGATGGGGGAATCCGGCTGCTGGTGTAGACATTAAATTAAGATGTGTATCTTCATCGTTTTTGTTCAGTATGATCAGTACACATGGTTGCGGACTCGCCCGTTTCAACTGACAGTGGCTCCGGAGCGGCCCTCGCTAGGCCCTATATGCATCGATGATATCCCTAGGAACAACATCGTAAAGTAATGCCCCAGCGCGTCAGTCGAAAATGGTTCGTCCGAACAATATTTGTTGTGTTTGTGACAGCCGGAGGAAGTATCTTTATTCGGATGATTTTGATAAGAATTCCGGATTCGTTTTGGGTAGAACGGGATTGGCTGTCGAGTCCAGCCGGTCACGCGGATTATAATTGGACGAACAGCAGAAACTTGGGTGAGGAACTGTGTATGTCCTGACATGAGATCTACAATAGCATGCTAATGGGGCAAAATACAGGGTACACCTTCGAAGGATATGAATTCACAGGATATGATAACGTTCTCCTGAGTTGTGTGTCCGAATAAGTGGAAATATTAATAACCGAATAAATGAATGTAAGAGCGCGGTTAACTCAGCCCGCCGAAGAATGTTAGGCTTAAAATTAAAGTATCTGAGAAATACGAGAGACAATCAAGTGAAATACATATGTTCATTTGTGCTTATAAGAATAAACACGGACATACACGAAGTTTGGAAATTAATATCATTGAGGCAGTATATACATATGTATATGTATGCATATGAGTACATATACATATGTATGTATGTAATGATATGTATATATTGACAGTATATAAAGGGATCGCGGCACCCCTCTTACGTAAGTATACATCTTATTGGACATCTTCTTGGTCGATCCAGAAGGGTCTGGTCCACTCTCCCCGGTAAGAGTGGCCCTACATTTTGTTCTATTTCAATAGGCGGTTCGGCAGGCGTTGGCCAGATGGCCTCTGTTTGAGCACTAATCGGATTTCAATAGGCGGTTTATATCAGTCATTCGTAACACTGGCACGACATTAATGCGCCATGACATCCAAATTTAGCACTTGTAACTCTTTGTGGGTCTATATAGCATGGAAAGGAAGCTGACAAGTATTCCAGAATATTGCATTTGAAGCTTTGGAGCTGAATGATGCTTAAAGCACGAAAGCCCCTGATAAGGCCATTACCGCTGTAACTATGTTTTCCCCACATTACATGTGGGAATACTACGCACGCATGCGTGTGCAAGCTCGCATGCACACACGCAGACGCACCCGCCCCCCCCCCCCACACACACACACACACACACACTCACTCACACGCACACACACAACACACACACACACACACACACACACACACACACACACACACACACACACACACACATGTAGAAACCAGCTAAGCCAAAACTACAATGACACCTAGAACGGCCGCGGGTGATGAGTAAGATCCCACCATGCCACGCATGCGTGTGCATGGAAACTCACGCATAAAGAAATACAAGTATTGCTTTGTACTAGGAGATCGTCACACACACTAGCGGATTCCCGATGAACCAATCCATGTAGAATTTCGAGTGGTGCATTCCCATAAATGTGGGAAGGGGTCATGTATATACATATACATACATGTATATGTCCTCTGGAGGATCCTGATCCATATCAGTTGAGGATCAGGCATGCCTAGGCTGCGCATACTGAGGTATATAGAGATGGTGAGGGCTCTGCAGTTGCCGGAAAAACATATTTAGAATGAGAGCGCTATATGCCGCACCGCCCATATGGGCGGTGCGGCACATAGTGCTCTCAATACACATTCTTTTAGCACGAGGCACTGCCCAATCAATATTTCTTGCATTTGTTCAGGATTCAAAAGTCGTTAATTCCCCTGAAGTTGGCTGCCTTACGATGATTAAAACGGCAAACCGTTGTCAGGAGCTAGCGACAAAGCACGCACTCGATTCCGGATAAAAGAACGAGGGGAATATTACATCCAGGACCATCCATTATGGCTGAATGGATGCATGATCCGTCTCGCAAAGGCAAACCCCAATACCTTTACTGGGTTCAGTGGGTTGGATACCCAGTCAACAATATCCCTGGCCGGGATGTAACGATATAACTGTCTAATCTCTAGATCCACCACTAGATCCACATGAGAAAATGGAGATTTCCCCGCAATTGCCTGCCGAAGGCGCGGACGGATCCGGATGCTCTAGAGATCACGAGCTCCAAACGTGGTCTCAAACAGTGTTTTCATCGAGAACTTCTCGAGCTCGAGTAGTCGAGAACAGAAAGTTGCGGGGCCTCCGTGGTTGCCTGCCAGTGGCTGCCACCTAGAAGATTAATCTCGAGCTTCAAACATATTCTCGAGCTTCAAGAATTTAAAATGGCTAGGGCCTCCATAGATAAGGACCTCTTCGGAAGTGTGGAGGACAAATTGATCGTGAGCAACTATTCATCCCAAAAACATCTACTCGCAGGAAAAAACCTCCAAGACAAGATCCACCTGACAAATATTAAATTGTCTCCTTCATGCATGCAAGAGAAATAACATCGCAACTGCACAACAGGACATAGTGATGTGCAGTCCTGCAGTTATGCGATACTTCTTCTCCTGCGTGCAGAACAAGTAACATCAATGTTCCTTCTTCTGATACAAGAAACTACATCAGAGCTCCGACTTGACCTCCACCCGGCGGGACGATTCCGAAGAGGGGCGCGGCAGATCATCCATGTCCAAGTAGCTGACGTAATCGCCCCCCAAGTTCCCCAAGAAGAGGCGCTTCCCCGATTGCGTAACCCCCGACACCGAGCTTACGTGGGAGCCATCGGGGTCCATCAGGACCTGCAGGATCTCGCCATCAGGGCTTATCTGCCCCCCGAGAACCAACCCCTTGATGTCTCGTACGGAAAAAAAAAACCCCAGATATGCCCGTCATATCTGGATATGCCCCAAACATGTCTTAAAACTACTTTTTGCTTGTAAGTGCCCCAGAGACTGCACTGGGACATGTTTGGGAGACATTATGAATAAGTGTATTTCCGTGTGATTCAAAGAGATACCTCCTTTGCTGAAATGCAGATGCGAATAACGGGCCGGAACCTCTGGACTTGTAATTCTAAGATCGCCCCGGCCGGCACACCGGGGGGGGGGGGGTAAGGTAGTGTTTTAGCACCGCAGTGCCACATGTGTTGGATAAAGGTAGTGTGGAATGTGATAAGGGTAGTGTTGTACAGCGGCATATATCATATGGTATGCACTACTATACCATACAATTCCATACCATACCACATATATGTGTGGATGCAGGTGGACACGTTTCGCCTATACAGTGGTAACCCAAATGTGTTCCTTGCCACATGTGGAACTGAAACAACCTATTAACGGTATTAGTATGTGTAGACAAAAGTGGCCAAATATCTTAAAATGTATTTCTGTCTCACCTTCCCCCTCACCATTCAGGCCCCCCTTCCCTCGTCTGGGATCGCCCGTCCTCCCCCATCCCCACGTGGGGCATGCACCCCCCTTTGACACTCCCCCCCCCTCTCTCTCTCCCGTCCTTCCCCCCGCCCCCCCTCCGTCCCTCCTCCCCTCCCTCCCTCTCTCCATC
>MVGU01001084.1:22500-25000 GCA_002005505.1 Botryococcus braunii | reverse complement strand
TTTGCATTGTTATTCAGTGAAACTGAACTGTTACAGCCCGGACGGGGTCCTTCAGATGGTTTGACATGTAACCATCCATGACAAGGACAAGGATTCGAATCCCTCTTACTCTACTCTGATAAGTCGGTTTTTTGTTTGTTGCTTTTTTTTTTTTTTTTTTCAAAAAATATAATTTTCCTCTCTTCCTGCTGTGCCTGTCCATGCACATTGCATTATAAAAATGTTTCAAGCTCCTATTGATACTGTGCAAGGGTACCCAGACGGGGTCTCCAAGGGACCCATCTGCCCCTGCCAACCAGGGCTTGGTCCTCAGTTCGGTCAGATGACATTCTGTCAATGTTTTCAGCCCCTGTTGATTTTGTGCAAGAATACCCATACAGGGACTCAAGGGGACCCATCTGCCCTTGACAAAGCAGTCATGAACCCCACTTGGGTCAATGACATCTTCCCTTCAGCTCCAAACTCTCAATCCCAACTCAAAGGGTATCAATGCAAAACAAATTATTGACTTCTTCCACACAGGCATGGCTCCTAACTCGGGAAAACAAGGGGGAGCTGTTTGCCACTGATCACTTTTCAGAGTGATAGGGCTTTTTCCCCTAGATACTTACACAAAGGGTGCAAAGTACCTGTTGGACAGGGTTAGGCAGGATGAGCTTTTTTGAGTTTTCACTGCACTGGCAGCAACTCATGGTGGCCCTCTGTATTTAACCTAGAAAATTTCCAGTACAGCCTGGGACGAATTGGGACATGACTCGAAACATCGGGCGTAACACATACACATATTTATGCACATGCACACACAAACTCCCGCGCACGCACACACACACACACACACACACACACACACACACACACACACACACACACACACACACACACACACACACACAAAAACACACACCCACCCTAGGAACTGCGTAGTTGTTCCCCCAGTTTTGATTGTTAGCCTGAAGTTATTGGCTAAAGACTGCCAGGACAGGTCCTTCAGATGGTTAGACATGAAAGTACCCATGTCGAAAACAAGGGTTCAAATCCCTCTCTATCTACTGCATGTGTGATAAGTCATTTTTCCCCTAACATCTAATTTTTCTCCTCTTCCTGCAGTGCCGCAATGTGTGCAATTGGTATCGCTGAGGACTTGAACCATGCGCATTGCATTCTAACCAGTTTTCAAGTCCCTCTTGATTTTGTGCAAGGGTACCCAGACGGGTCTCCACGGGACCCATCCGCACCTTACAAACCAAGGCTTGATCCCCAATTGAGTCAATGACATCTGCCCTCAAGATCCCCAATTTCCATCCCATCTAAAAAGGGGATCAATACTAAATGACATATTGATTTCTTTCACACAGGCATGGCTCCCAACTCGGTAGCAACTTGGGAATCCTTTGTCTCTGATGATTTTTTGAACGGATGAGGCTTACCCTAACTCGACAAACTTGCACAACTGGCCAAAAACACCTGTTGGATAAGTGAGCCAAGATCAGCTTTTCTGAGGTTTCACTGCACTGAGCAACTCACAGTTGCCCTGTGTACTTTATCTCAGAAATATCCGCTTCAAGCTTGCATCATGACACAGAGTGGGAAGAATTGGGACAGGACTGGAACACAAAAAGGTGTGGCACACAGAGACACGCACATATGCATGCAGACACATTCACGCGATCACACACACACACACAAACACACACACACACAAGCATGCACACACACACACACACACACACACACACACGCACACGCACGAACGCGCGCGCGCACGAGCACGCGCACGAACACACACACACACACACACACGCACACACACACACACACACACACACACACATACACATTTACAATTGCATTTCCAGGCAGCATGCCCCCCCCCCCCTTGGCCAGGAGGGTCAGTGGGAGGCGCACCAGAGCCCAGGACCTGGCCTTTGAAGAGCCGTACCGCTCCCCGAAGCAGAGTATTCGGAGCAAACACCCCCTGCGCCCACACCACAGCCACGGAGTTCCAAAACCGCGTGCCTCGAACACAGTGCTTGAAAAGGCAATTCTCGTCTGAAAGATGACCCGGGAAGGAGTTCGGAACGCATGGCTGCATCCATGCGGCAGGGAAACCCAGCTTTACTTCCTCATGTTTAACAGGGTCTGGAAACCCTAGGGATGGACAGTTTTTTGTTTTTCTTGTTCTTCTTTGTCTTTTGGCCCCTTTTGGTGAAGAAACCCAGCGACGGAGGTCTCCAGTGTAATGTCCACGATGCTATATTGCATCAGGCTTTTGGGTCTGAGAACACGCTTCTTGCTCTGTTGCTGATGTGGATGGGACAGGGTCTGGAAACCCTAGGGATGGGACAGGGTCGGGAAACACTAGGGATGGAACAGGGTCTGGAAACCCTAGGGATTGAACAGGGTCGGGAAGCCCTAGGGACGGAACAGGGTCTGGAAACCCAAGGGATGGAACAGGGTCTGGAAACCCTAGGGATGGAACAGGGTCTGGAAACCCTAGGGA
>MVGU01001084.1:0-12500 GCA_002005505.1 Botryococcus braunii | reverse complement strand
ACTGGGGACACTGGGTACCGTGACTAAGGCTACTGGGGACCGCGGGGATCGCAGGGGCTTCTCAGGGTGGATCTGAATGGCACCAAGCCCCCCGAGATCCTGAGCACCAGAGTCAGCAGGAGGTCTGCACGGGACCCGGGGACCCGGGTGCAGTACATAGACGACCTCGATGTTGCCCCGGACGGCACGATCTACTTCACGGACGCGGGCGGGATCCTGCCGATCCGCAACGGAGAGCGCTTCTGGGACACCTGGGCCGCCTTCCGCCTCGTCGCCATGCAGGTGCACGTTCTTTCACATCCCTAAAACCGTAGAGTTGAACCCCAACTACTTATAATTCATTTCTGCTAAGCCTGAACCCCATAGGCTTCTGGGACACCTGGGCCGCCTTCCGCCTCCTCCTCGCCATGCAGGTCCACGTCCTTTCACGTCCTTGAAGCTTGCTTCTGAGCCCTCGAGTACTTATAATTGTATATTATTTTTAGTTTAAGAATGTTTTTTTCGAAAGAACATTCTCTATTTCTGAACCCAACAGACTTTTGAGACACCTCCGCCTTCCGCCTCGTCGCCATGCAGATCCATGCCCTCTTTAATCCCTAAACCTTAAGTTGAACCCAAATTACTAAATATTACATATAGTTTATTCTGAACCTTGTAGTCGTCTGGGACACCTGGGCCGCCCTCCGCGTCGTCGCCATGCAGGTCTACTCCCTCCTCACATCCTCATCACTACGACTGGACCTCAGATACTTATTATGAAATAGAATCGGTCTACACCCTGTTAGCGCCTGGGATAGCTGGGCTGTTTCAAGGGGAAAGGCCTTCCGCCTCGTCACCACATAGGCCTGCGGCTCTCACAATTTTGTTTCTGAACTCACTTGACCCCAAATAAATTAAAATGTCATCAACTGTAAAGCCTGTAAGCATGAAGGTTCCGCGACAGCTGCCTTGACCGTCTTCCGCCTCGTCGCCACGCAGGTCTGTACAGATCTGCACATGTGCGCAGCTCCACACACGTGCATGTGCAGGACTGTACAGTCCCACACATGTGGCACATTTCTATGCATGTGCATGTGTAGGACTGGACAGCCCTGCACATGTGCACAGCTCTACACATGTGCATGTCATATAGGGTTGTACAGTCCTAATCACACGTGCGTAGTCCTTCACATGTGCAGAGCCCTATATCCCTGAAGCACTATGACAAGAACCCCAGTAATTTCGATTAGGTTAATTATTCCGATGACATGAAATCAAACCCCACAAGCCTCCCACCCACCCAGACCTACGAGTAGGTTTCCATTTCTGGATTAATCCGTAACTCACCGGGCGTCTGGGACGGACACCGACTCATCAATCGGCCGTGCACGAGACGTCCGCATATGCTACAGTTATGTCCCTCGACCCTCTATCTGGATCTTGCGAGCACCTGGGCCGCCTTCCGCATCGTCGCCATGCGTTCAGGCCCATGTCCCATCCCTACGGTTTCCAGACCCTGTTCCATCCTTAGAGTTTCCAGATCATGTTCCATCCCTAGGGTTTCCAGACCATGTTCAATCCCTAGGTTTTCCAGACCCTGTTCCATCCCTAGGGTTTCGAGACGCAATGCGTGCAGGCCCATGTTCTCTCGCATCCCTAACCCCTGTATACGTACGTAGAGCCCTAATGTTTGAACCCTAAATTTCAATTAGACTAATTCTCATGAGATTGATCAATTTATTGAGTCCCAATTTATTGATTCTGGAGCGCCCTGGGACATCTGGCCCGCCTGGCTTGCTCCCCATGCAGGTAATGGCGTTAACGTACTTACGCGTAAGTTTAAACGTGTACGTCAAAGATCGAGAGTATTACGCATAATGTAATCGCAGCAAAGGTCTCGGCACTCGAAGGATTCACTGACTTCCAGCAATACCATTGCATCGATGCAATGTTCATCTTCGAAGATATCTTCGAAGAAACAACACGAGAACCAGGTTGAAAATCCGGATCCCGGACGGGTAACGTCTAAATCTGCAGAACTTGCACATTTTGCATGTTTCCCGTCAGTGATTTGCAAGCCTGCAATCCATGGATCCCCTTGAATGTAGAATTTGACGCGTTGGACGCGCCATAACGTGCCCATTTGTACAGGCATGCGGCTACTCGCTCCTCTAATCGCTTGCGCGATCTTGTTCACGTACATTGATCGCGTGTTGGAACGCCATGACCTGCGTGGACGTGGCCCATCCATAAGGATGTGTGCGTGAATGTGGAACAAGATGAAACTAGTTCCGAACCACTCCACAAACGGATCTTATTTCGAATGCAGGTAAAGAACTGCGAAAAATGAACTTGGATACGTAAACCAAATGGCACACGATATGAAGACGATGTCTTTATCTATATGCTTCATCAGATTGCCCAGTTAGAATTTGAATAATACAAATAAAGCAATCGCAAACTTCGTGACTTCAATCAAAGTCATTTGTAGGCAGACGGTCTGGCGCAAATGATCGTATAGTGGTGTTGTCAAGACACTCACCGTGCACGTTGAGTATCACGTGATAAAATCAAACCGACTTTTACTGATAGTACTTATGATATCACCGATGCACTAAATGGCTTCATAACTGATCATTTAGTGTTGTACATGTCTTACATATATGTATATATAGACATACGTATATCTAAGTATACCTATTCGTACCACAGTGGCATACCCATTTTATGTGCTCCACGCTGTGATCTGGGCCACTTTCGCGTTTAGGCAACCAACGCAGGTTTGACGTTTCTAGCACCCGTTGGCTCGACAACTGGAGGGTGTTGAGAAAAGAAGGCTCCGCCTCATCTCGCAAGACTTTCTGGGCAGCACGTGATCTGAGATCCTGCCCAAGCTCCTTCGGCAGGCATAAGAGCAGGAGCAGCACCTCGAGGGCACGCGTCCTTTCCTGGAGCTGGAAAGAAAATGCGACCACGGCGTAATCGGCGTTACAGCCCTCTGGATCAAGAAAGCCCTCGGAAAATGTTTTCGGAAAATTTGCAGGATTGATTTTCCTGGCGGCGACAAAAGGCTCGGAGAGGACGAACGTGGCGCATCTCTTGATGTCGTCCAACGCGCTGTCTGTCAGGAGGGCTTCCGGGCTATCTTCGAGGAGTGGTAGCAGGGCGTTGAAAAGGGTATAGCGGGCCCTTGCGATGTAGTACACCCGCATGCTATCAACCTTTCCCCCTTCCATCCGATTCTCCACAAGAAGCGCAATGACCTGCGAGAGTAACACGGGGAAAAGCTTGTGTTGGTTCGCTACAGCGGGCATGTGCCTTGCATACATACTTGCCAAGGTGCAAGGTATCTGAAGAACGCACTCGACCTCTGTTGGGCCTCTGTGTGTTGAAATGTTGAGGTTCGTGAGTTCCGTCGCATATTTCGCTTGGAGGTACTCGAGCAGTCGTCGTAGCATCTGGAAGGCGTTTTGTTGCTCAAAAGCCTCCGTCTTTCCTCCTTGCTTTACAACGTCGCATAGCATGCTTCTCCAGAATCGGAGGGCTGCTGCGGCAGCTTGACTCGTTTTTGGGGACATGTTCCCGATGGCAGACAAATAGGGAGGGTCTCCGACGACTTCCCACGGTTTTTCCGCCTGTTCTTGGAGAAACCTTTCGACGTACTCGAGTACTCCCAAATCCCTGTCATCGCTGAGTATTTTGCCCCACTTGTCAACAAACGCCCAGTTGGTAAGGGTGGTGAACCCCTCTGTCTCCCAGACTCGTTCTTCAAAGCCGCCAGCTTCATCCACAATGCTCCAATTCCCCTCCATCCCGCTGGCTGGCCATCCCAACTCTTGAAACTCTTCCGGGACTGAGATCGCCTTATCATACCTTTCCCAAACCTCGCCCCGCTCTCTTTGGTGGCGTTTCAGCTTCTCGAGGACAGCCATCACTTGCGGCACGACGCTTCCCATGAATTCCTGACGGACGCACTCCTGCACATCCTTGTGAAGTGACGTGACGAAACGCGCCATCCGTATTCCAACGCAGATTTGCCGGAGCACTGTACTTTGCAGCAGGTGGCAACAGAGCCGCATGATGCCCTTTGCTGTACACATGGATATTAGTGCCATTTGCCCTAGGTCCTGCCCGGGAGGGGCATGCGAAGGAGCAATCACACGTGGCATCGGTCGGTGGAGCTCCAGTTCCATTTCGGAGAGATGCACGATGATTGTGCTGGCCATAACCGATGCCCAGACGTCGGAACACATCCCCACGGGGATGAGCCGCTCGAGTATATCCGGGAGGTCTTTCTGCGGAGACAAAGCGACTTCATTTGACGACAGCATTATGATCAATAGGTTCAACACCGATCGGATACGGTTCCATGGCGTGTCATCGGAGTTGCGGGGGCTCAATAGCTGGTCAAGCTCAAGCTCGGGAATTTCAGAGCCTTTAGGAAGCATATCAGCAAGGTAGAGGTGTACCCCTCGAGAGAATAAGGCGCGGCATAGAACGCGACGCCCTTCTTCTTCTTCTTGCAGACAATAGCACGCTGCTAGGAGTCGTGTTGCTTCGAATGCGGCTGCTCTTTGCGGCATCGCTTTGATCACATGCATTAACGGCACCCAGTTGTAGTACTCGTTGGCATGGCGGGCACGCTTCAACCAATGCGAGCTCTCTTGCGCACCTGAGGACGCGCCTATGGAAGCGTCTCGCCGCTCTGGGGCATCTTCCAATGTGCTAAGTTGTGTACGGCGTTTGATGACTTTCAGGAGTATTTTCTCATATTCCTCTGATCCTTCGTTTGATTGGGACACCCAATCCACGATGCGCATCAGCGCATTTTGGGTACGCAGGATCTTGTCAATGAAATCTTGCTCTTCAGACAAGCCGGTGCATAGGAACACGTCTAAACAAAGCCGCAGGTTGTGCCTCAATGCATGGATGCGTTTTTCATCAGGGCCGATGACCATGGGCCCATGGAACCCGGAAGTTTCGTTATTGGTGCCTTTTACAACGGTGACATATTGAGGCAAGTCCTTATGTGTCAGCACCTCGAGGACCGCGTCATCCAATCCCAGAGTCTGACTCGTGAGCGATTGGTCCTGGACGATGATTGGCACGACGTTCAACAATGCAATGGTCAAGTCAATGTCTTCCTTCACGGACGTCCGCAGGGCAGATCGGAATATGTCGAGCCCGGATGTGTCTTTGAAGACTTCCTTCCAGACCGCTTGCTTACGAGACGTCGCCGATTCACGAAGTGACCACAGCATTTCGATGTTTTTATATTTTTCCCGACTCGAGCTTCCGATTTCTTTCAAGATCTCGTTGAGATCTCGCGGACTGCTGTAAACCATTTGATGCTGTGTTGTAGCAAGGATTCTAATCGATTTTTCAGGACTTCGACGACAAAATTAAAGTCTTGATTGGCGTCTTTGAATTCTTTCAAATACGTTTTGAAACTCTGCAACCGCCAACACATCAGCAATGAAATTTAGTTTTGTCTCGTAAGCAATGTAAGCAATGCTGAAAGTGCCACGAGGCCCTGCATTCTCAAGCATTTGAGGTAAGAAGCTCTCAACTCGAGCATAGGCATGAGGACCGAATATAACTAGCTTTAGGCTTAACTCTTTCTTCTACATGTAGGGATGGCGACTCGACCCTGTAGAGCTAGGGAAGCACTGGTTGACTATTGAAAACGTGGCATCACCACAACTTGGTTCCACATTCATATTTCTATCGCTAAATTTTGTTTTAACGACATGGAGCTTTGGAGAGAAACTAGCAGCTTTTGCTTTATGTGCTTGTTAGCTAACCGCTAACCACATAGCATGCTCCGTAGGCGAGATTACCTCAAGAAATGTTTGACTCAGACTGTTTTAACCAATACGCACTCCGGAGGATCCTTGGCCTTTTGGCGTAGATCTAACTCCCAAAAAGACTGGCGGACGAGAATCTTCGTGGCTATATGTGCGTTAGACATGGCAGCACCAAATGTTTCATTACAGGTACTACCAGCAGGATAACCAAGCAGGACTTCCCCCCTCGTAAGTAATTACCCAGGCCCCCAACATTTTCCGAGGCCTACATAGGGGGATTATTCTTGCTGCACCGTCTTTCTAAAACAATTTGATAAAACATATAGATGAAATCCTTTGGGGAAAGAAAAATTCCCCTTTTATCTTTCCTAGGATTTTTATCATTTCCCCTATGCTTTCACAAAAAGTTAGAACTTTGGCTTTAAGCTTGGTCAAAGCTAAGTACACATCCTTGAGCACGGAGTATTAGGAACTCTTTACGCGTTTGGAACAATGTTGATAATACATACAGCTGCGTTGAAACATGCTCACCAGTAATAAAAGACGACGAAATCAGCAGTCTTCACTCAGCATTGTGTTGTTGGTGTTGCAAAGCCTTCTTTGAAATTTCCTTCGGACCGACCTCCTCGCTTTGGGACACGAATATGATGCCGAGATTCACCGGGACGGTTTCAAGTTGACGGACCAAATCAAGATTCAAGTTAAGTTTCTTGGTGTTGCGAAGCCTTCTTTGAATTTTCCTTCGGACCGACCTCTGAATCGCTTTGGGACACGAATATGATGCCGAGATTCACCGGGACGCTTCAAGATTACACGTGGGCTCCAGCATATAGGCGCCTAGGCCCGTTCTTGTTGACGCTTCAAGCTCACGCAAAAAATGTCAACCTGCTGTTTTTCCAAGTCGAAGGTTCAACAATTAAGTGGCGGGTTTTTTATTTTCGTTTCAAGTTGACGGACCAAATCAAAATTCAAGTTCAGTTTGAGATGTATGATGGAACTTTAAAGTCATGTCGAAGAAAAAGGCGAACACGCACACTCGTGTATGTAAGTGTGTTCAAGCAAGGACCCCGTCAATTGGCCAACAGGGTTGACCAAGTTCAATTCCAAGTTTATAAACGGCAGATCATATACCAAAGTAGACCTCCAATACTCTCTATCTTCTCAACGCAAGCCGAGGCCGGTAATAAGCAGGTCGATTGGGGTTCGGAATTTGCCCGAATTTAAGTTCGGTCAAAACTTGGCCCAACGGTGTTCCCAACATTAACGCGTCATTACAAATTTCGGATGAATAGCGCGAGGGCAGAAATTGACGGGTACGTACGGTATACCACTTAACGGCCAAGCTGGTATCCTCTTTTACCCCTGCAGCTATATATGCACGTTACTGAGCGTTTTCGTGCAGATGTATCAATGGGTATGCTATGAAGGGATTGAAGCGGTACCGCTCCATTTTCTTCATGTCATGGCCAGTGGTAGATCTGCACGGAAACGCCCAGTAAAGCTTTACAGCGGTACACACTACGCTACGTAGAGCTGCACTTCAAGAAGCACTGAAAGGTCAAACCTACACAGCTTAAGTATAACAATATAACGTTATACGTTTACAGTATAGCGTTGTACGTTTACATATGTTAAAATTAATATGTATATTTGTGTAAGTTAACTTGAATGTAGTACCACACACACGGTATTTTCTACGCACTGCTGCAGAAATGAATTGTGATAGTGAAGATGTGTTATTTTATTGGTGTCTCTTTCACCAGGCCTGACTAGGGACATTTCTTTTTGCGATTGCTGCTAATCTTGCAACGCTTTCATGAGAGTCTTTCGTCTCCCGTGCGCAGGGGGATGCCAATGGGAGGGTCTTGAGGTATGA
The DNA here is from genome assembly GCA_002005505.1 of Botryococcus braunii. Classification (NCBI taxonomy): domain Eukaryota; kingdom Viridiplantae; phylum Chlorophyta; class Trebouxiophyceae; genus Botryococcus; species Botryococcus braunii. The sequence continues at coordinate 4,838 of MVGU01001084.1, read as the reverse complement.
TCCGAAAACCCAGGAGACTGTGGTACTGGGAAAGGACTTGTTCTTTGCGAACGGGATCGCCATTTCCGCCAACGGCTCCTTCCTCGTCATAACAGAAAGCATTCCCGCCCGAATCTCCCGCCTATGGCTGACAGGGCCCAAGGTACATCCCTCCTCCCCACCTTCGACACCCTCCCCCTACAACGCACACACACACACACACACACACACAGACACACACACACACACACACACACACACACACACACACACACACACACACACACACACACACACACACATGCATGCAGGCGTTTGCAAGGGTCAGAATAGGCAGTAGTCTGGTTGGCTTTGAGGAAGATGGCAGTGGTAAGTAGCAGTGGATGAGAGATAGTATGTGGGAAATTGCTTGGCAAAGAGAAAGTGTACCCCGTGACTGCCCCGTGACTACCCCATGACTTTATTAGCAATTATTGAAATGGGGGGGGGGGGGCGCGGGGGGGCGTCTTGTTAAGCATGTACCCAGGCCTAGACTGACTGCCGAGGTCGAGTGACGTGCATGTTGGTGTGAGAATGGCACATCAAAGAGTCCATCATTTGCATCCCAGATGGTTCAATATGTATGTCAATACAAATTCAGGAACGTTACTGACAATGAATCGTTCGTTCTTCAGGCCGGGACAAGGGATTTTTTGATTGAGAACCTGCCGGGACATCCGGATGGTATCGACCGTGCGGAGGATGGCAGCTTTTGGATTTCCATCATCAACCGTCCAACGCCAATTCTTGGTGCCATATTGTCACACTGGTGGGAAATCCTGGAACGAAAAATCGTTGTCATGAAAACAGTGATCCGTCACTTCAACCTCAGAGTGATGTTGTTGACTGTTGACGTTCTTGACTGAGTAGCGCGATTTACGTATCATCATATCCTCCCAGCTGCATTCATGTCCCTCGACTTTCGCCGTTTGGACTGAGTCCGGATGCTTTATTAGAATAAATCTACCCTCATATGACTGTGGACCGTGTGACTACAAACGAATGGGTCTGCGAGCATACGGGGGGTGATGAGCTGCAATTGGTTGCGGGCCATCAAGAAGAAGCTACATAAGCAAGGAGAGAGAGAATACCGACTCTTGCTAACTTAAACTTACAGCCTTATGCTTGCCTCTCTCTCTGTGTGTGTGTGTGTGTGTGTGTGTGTGTGTGTGTGTGTGTGTGTGTGTGTGTGTGTGTGTGTGTGTGTGTGTGTGTGTCTATGTGTGTGTGTGTGTGTGTGTGTGTGTGTGTGTGTGTGTGTGTGTGTGTGTGTGTGTGTCGTGTGTGTGTGTGTGTGTGCGCGCGCGCACATGCATATGCGTGTGGTGTTTGTGGATGCCTAATTATTACCACAAAAATGCAAACAAGATTGTGACGGTTCATTTTCTTTATGCAATGATGTTTGATGCTTAGGCGGCCCCACCATACACACACGGACACACACACACACACACACACACACACACACACACACACACACACACACACACACACACACACACACACACACACACACACGCACGCACACACACACACACACACACACACACACACACACACACACACACACGCACGCACGCACGCACGCACGCACACACACACACACACACACACACATACACGCACGCACATACACACGCACACATACACAACCACACGCACACACACACGCATGCACGCATGCAGGCGCGCGCGCGCGCACACACAGACACACACACACACACACACACACACACACACACACACACACACACACACACACACACAAGCGCGCATGTTACAGCTAGATAAATCAGCTGATCAGAGAGAAAGAGACCGGGAAGCGATGATGCAGGTAGCGTGATTGTTATTGACCATGCCTACCTACTATAGCATGTCGCAGCGTCATTGACGCTTCTCCACAAGAGGTGTTCTTGACGATAAATCGGTGGGTTCAGGTGGTCACGGTATGCTGTAGCTTGGGGTGGCCAGATTCCCCTCCTCTACAGCTTGCCGTTGTTCAAGCTGCCTTTCCCCAAACCTTGGGGTTGTGTCATAAAGGTGTGTAACATACGGAAACCCTGGCCTGAAGTGTTGAATTATTCATGCTTTGCAAATCATTTTTTGCACAGTCGAGTTGCTGGATCGAAATGTTGATCATCTGGCAAGCTGTAGTTTGTATATTGATGTTAGAAAGGTATGTTCAAAGGCGTGTTGCGGGTTCATGCAAATACACAGAATTTAAAGCATATTTTAAATATTGTGGGCAGTCATGAAGACCCTCGTTTAACAATTACTGTTGTCCACGTGTCACTATTCAGGCCACCTAATGTAATCCATCGAAAGGGGTTGATCATTGCCTTGCAAAGACTGGGGGGGGGGGGGGGGTCGCCGGAAAAGCAGGGCGGGGCGGTGCGGGGAGGAGCGGGGCGCCGGCGGAGCGGGGCGAGGCGGGGCGGGGCGGGGATGACAAAGATGAATTTAGAATAATTTAAAGCTCGTTGACTTCTGCAATAAAACACAAAACACTATGTCAGGAAACAGTACAGTCGAGTACAGTGCTTCACAGTATAATACAGTTAAATGCAGTTTGGCACAATAGAGTACAATACAACACATACATGAAGTGCATGGTTCAACGCAATTCATGTACTAGCAAAATGCCTCACAACCTCCTACAATACGCTAGATTGAATGCAGTGCATTGTCGGTTGATGATATGTGTGCTGCACGTAAAATGAATTCCCAATTCCACCCCACGACGATCTGCACATGCTGTACTGCACATACTGCACTGCACATACTGCACTGCATGAGGTAGCCCATGCATCAAATGACACCTGATTCTTATAGTACGCACACATGACACAACTGCCTGCTCTGGTTGCGACAGCGAGGTGGACCCCAGCTTACAGGAATCAGACAATCCTAAAAACGGTTCTCCTACCAACCGGCGATTTCGTTGCTACTAAGTGTACTAGTCGCACAGGTTCTAGGGTCGGAAGCGATGGTGGCGCTGAATTGAACTGGTGTGAGCAGAGGTGAGTCCGCAGGGTGAGGTGCTTGAAGGTTCTCATGGACGCCAACGGCCTGACCCTAAACCCCAAACCCTAAAATACTACCATTCTGCGGTACGCTGAACCGTACTGGCATGTGCGGCGCTGATACCAGATGGGGAGGTGCTGAAGATTCTTATGGACGCTGATGCCCCAAAGCCCTTCCCGTAAATCCCATGAGACCCGCTATAATGTATTCTGCGCCACGCTGAATCGAAGTGGTATCTGCGCAGGTGAGTCCGGAGGGGGAGGTGCTGAAGGTCCTGATGGATGCGGATGGCAGCAGAGTGCGATCCATATCAGCGGTGACGGAGCACAAGGGCCGCTTGTTCTTAGGGAATCTTGATGGCAACTACGTCAGCTATTATGACCTGAACAAGGATCCCAAGGCCAGCGATTATGACCTGCCCAAAGGCAGCCTTCCTGGCGGTGCCCACGATGTTGAGCACCGAGCCTCTCGAGAGCCTCTCCGAGGCTTAGGCTCCTTCCTTAAGGGGCTCTCTCCCAACAGTAAGAGAGTCGCGTGAGCTGCTCGAAAATAGACCCCGTGCGTTTAATAGAAAGAGTGCAGCCTATCCTAGCCGTACGCCATAAGTCCGTGGATTTGCGCGTCCAGTGACGTGTGATATGCACCATTGTTAGTCGGCGCCATTTTGACCCGTTACCGACTGACCATGATCATGGTCTGTCGGCATCAAGAACACCACAGGTCATCCCACGCTCATCACGATGTTTGCTTGACCGATGATCCCTGGCCAAGCAAATTTAGATTGCAAAAGCCATTCAAAATTTGTTTGCGCATCGTGGTGAGCATGATGCTAGCAGTGGTATTCCCACAACCCCAATGCTGTAATGTGATCGCACGAAACCATGACAATATTGATTAATCGACTTGTGCATGCATGCCCTACGAATCGGTCTATATCCATATATGCCAGGGATAGTATGTATGGGGGGGGGGGGGGACTCGTTTGCCTGTCCGATGTTGCAATAATTCGCAAGTCTTCATCTTTTGATAACCCCGGGGGCCGCCCCACCCCCACATGAGGGGTGCGCCTGGTCCTCGTGTTCTACAAGATATTGATTTGTGGGGGAAAAGAAAAAAGGAAAGAATATCGAAGAAGGGGGGTGGAGGAAAAGGGGGGGGAGGGCTTTTCGGGGAGCTTGTGTGGCTCTGACATGTGTGTGAAGCAGTGCAAGATGTCTTGCAATTGCACTTCGACATGGGGTCACTATATTGTGAAGCATGTCCATGACGTAAACCTTGACTCGCTTAATGGCCAATCAGATTTATGGGTTGATCGACACCATGTAAACCTGGACTGGGGAAAATAGCTTCTAATTTGAATCTACCAGTAGGGCGAAAGAAAAGGGCGAAAAAAAAAAAAAACAAAAACAAAAAAACAGCGCACCGGCCCCTGGCCAAATCGTGGCCCCGGGGGTTATTATCATGCATTATCATGAGGGGCAGGAGTATCTTTGATTCAAGATAATCTTGCAAGCTTGGCTACATTGAGCTTGCTTATCTTCGAGTGGACGGTGAGCTCTAGAGTCCCTTAAAGTTTCATGCATGATCACACACACACACACACACACACACACACACACACACACACACACACACACACACACACACACACACACACTCACGCACGCACGCACGCACGCACGCACACACGCACACACGCACGCACGCACGGACACACACACACACACACACACACACACACACACAGACTCACGCACGCACGCACGCATGCACGCACGCCCACACGCACACAATCG
>KV908591.1:189061-220753 GCA_002005505.1 Botryococcus braunii | reverse complement strand
CAGTATACTTGACAAGGCCTGGTGCCGTTGTTTAATGTCTCGAGTATGGCATAAAAAGCATTTCGCCAAACAGGGATCTGTGTTACCCGACACATGGGTACTTAGGGGATCTCTACTGTTTCCAAGGAAGGTGCAAGAAGAAAGCAGAGCGTATAGAGATGTCTTATGCTCCTTGAACACCTTGCACCTTGCATTGTTTCCTGCTGTTTTCATGGGGTTATCAGGGATGTGGATTTATTATGTGGAGCTGCTGTGCTTTCATGGGGCAATCAAGAGTTGCTCTTACATTGTGGCACAACTGTGCTTTCATTGTCATCATCATCAACATCATCATCATCTTCATCTTTCGGCTATCAGGAACTGCTCTTGCAGTATGGAACACTGTGCTTTAATCATCACTCGTCGTCGTCGTCGGCATCATCATCATTGGGCTCATCAAGAACTGCTCTTACAGTGTGCGACGGCTGTGGATGCAGGACTGCTGCTTTCCAACTTGTCGTGTCAGTCCGGCTGCAGAACAATGCGTTCAACCCCTACCTCACCCATGGACTGTCTGCAGCAGACATGGCCTACTATATAGACAGGGAGTACAAGGGGGTGGTGCAGTGCAAACGGGGCCCCAATTTCTTCACGTTGACAAGAGTCCGCCCTTGCGTGGTTTAGAGAGCACACCGCTTTTCCACATCAATCATGTCTGCTGCCATACCGGCATCATGCCTCTTGCGCAGTGAATGGTGATAGAGAAACCAGCTGCGGCAGGGAGTATGTGTTTTATGGTTGCAGAGAGTCGTCCAGCATCTTTAAAATGATACTTTCTGCTGACTCCATTCCTCTACTACTGGGTAGCGCCGATTCAGGCCTAACCTACTTGGAAGGATCCATGTGCAAGGGCCAGGGAATCGGCCCTACGTTATTCTAAGCGGTGTGCTTGAGGATTCCACAAAGGCTGAAGGTGGGAAGTTATATCAGCAGCCAACAATTTTCCAAACAAATGGGCTGAATGTCAGGTGTCACATCAGCAATAGTTATGAATTTGCTAATGTCAATTCACGTCAGGACAGACATTGAGCACGAAACTGTCGCTGTTACCCCATCCATGATGTGTGTGTTAGCTGAAGGCAACAGCGTTGTTGCTGTGGACTCCATACCAATATAGCCATAGGAAAATATATGCAAAGAAATGCCAGACTTTTAAGGTTGATGGAAACATTTTCGACAACAATAAAAGGGGGTCCACAGGGACAGCAGCCTTAATCACGAAGTCATAGTCTAGAGCATGGATATGTGTACCCTGACAACGGGCGTTTAGGAGTGTTTCCCATGCGTTTTGGTCCAGTTGGGTGAGTCTAAAATTTTGTCCAGCCTCTGAGCGACCGCAACAGATGACCTGCGCATTACAGGTGCCATTGAATGGGTCTTACGACTGGGGCCTCGCAAAGTTCTAGTGCCAGCTTCCAATTGACGGTAAGAGTGTCCTCAGGGCATTACCGGGGGTCCCCTCCCACCCCCCCCCTTTAGGAAATGTTGGTGGGTCAGACGTTGCTAGTGACCGTATACTGAGATGCTATGTCTCCAGGTGCAGGACATTTGATCTAGGCTTGCAACTCACTGACACAGAAGCAGAAGCAGAAGTGAAACTGGTGCACTGACGCAGAAGCAGAAGTGAAACTGGTGGGCTGAGGCTAGAAAAGAAATGATGTTAGGAAGCAAGAAATATCCTGGAATGGTTTTGAAGCATGTTAATGGCATATGGAGTTTGGGTTGCTGTTCGGGAAGGAAGTGGAAATGGTGGTTCGAACCTGGTGGAGGGGGAGGACCTTAGTTTTGAAGCACATGCTTAAAAGGGAATAATGGCGTTTTGTCGATAATGCTGATAATGCACAATTTGAAGGTGTGGGTTCGGGGCAACGATCGTTTTATAGGAATGTGGAATACATCAAATCTGGAGTTTGGTCCGTCTTGAGTTTGCGACTGGAGTGGGGTGTATTGCACAGATCGCAGAACTGTAGAGTTCTGTGTAGCATATGCGTGGCTCTGATCATGGGGTTTGTGAGCAAGATGACAGTATGAAAGAAGAAATTTATCAGATGCTCTTCGGAGCATCTGATAAATGCAAGATGACAGTATGAGTGTAGCAGCGCTGAACGTGCTGGAAGTAGTGAGTGTGGCACTAATGTGCAGCTGCGGGAGCATGATTTGGAACTGTCAAGAAGCATTGCGTATGAATGGGAGCGTGAGTCGAAGTACGGACAAGGAGTACAGACACATGGAAGCAGCTAACATGGTGACTGACTGCGTCATATGGGCTATTGCCCTTTGGTGCATAGCAATATTAGATGCTTGATTGAGTCTTCTTGCAAGTCCTAATTTTCACTTTTCTGCCGGGATACATAGATGAGTGAAGCGCCCCTTCCCCCCAAAAGTCACTAGAATTAGTTAGAGTTAGTTCAAGAAGACTTAATTGAGTCTTCTTGCAAGTCCTAATTTTCACTTTTCTGCTGGGATACATAGATGAGTGAAGCGCCCCTTCCCCCAAAAGTCACTAGAATTACCCCAATGTCAACATCAGCGCCATTGCTGATATGATTTTCCAAGTACTTGTGGTACTCAACGTGTGAAAGATGCTGTTGTACCTCAGAAGTGGCGAAGAATATCTATCTGTGTTGTCTGTATTGAAAAGTTGGAGCTATGTAGGTACAAATCAGAATCTGGAAGGTCGCAGCTGTAAAGGCTCTTGGAAAGGTCGTAGCTATACATTTTAAGGGACTGTGTCCAGCCTTCCATGGAAAGGTCGTACTTATAATACTGTTCAAAACAACGTTTTGTTTTTGGTACACATTAGGTATATGGCTCACCTTGTAGTTTGGCAAGGGACTGCCGCGTCTCCCATTGGAGGCTCTTAGCTAGAGTGCCATGTCACCGTGATTCTATAGCCCGAGTTTTTGCTTGTAGCTAACTACTTCCCGCGTTCAAGGAGATTGAGGAGCTGCCTAGTTATTTAACCGTCACGCGTGCATTTGACCACTGCAGACGTGGTCGGGTGCAGCTGAAGGTGTTGGTTGTGCCTCACCCGTGGGCTGATGGACTGCCCCAGCGGGTCACAAGTTCAGTTTGTGTAATCCGCATGTGGGTCTTGGTTTTCCACCGTCATTGAACCTGTTCTCTCTCAGCCCCATATAGATCTGATTTCATGATTCTGCACGTACCGTTCCCTCAGCCCCGTTTAGAGGGCATACATTTGCACATCCCGCTTTCTCATCCCTATTTGATGCCATGGACCTGCACGTTCCGTTCTCATAGCCCCTTATAATGTCATGTATCTGCACGTTCTGTTCTCAGCCCCAATGGTTAACATTGATATGCGCATTCTTCAGACTATCACCGTTTGGCTCGCCCGGGGGAGGGGGGGGGGAGGGGGGAAGAGACAGAGAGAGAGAGAGAGAGAGAGAGAGAGAGAGAGAGAGAGAGAGAGAGAGAGAGAGAGAGAGAGAGGGGGGGGGGAGAGGGAGAGAGAGGGAGACACGCACGCACACACACACACACACACGGGGGGGGGGGGAGAGAGAGAGAGAGAGAGAGAGAGAGAGAGAGAGAGAGAGAGAGAGAGAGAGAGAGAGAGAGAGAGAGAGAGAGAGAGAGAGAGAGAGAGAGAGAGAGAGAGAGAGAGAGAGAGAGAGAGAGAGAGAGAGAGTGTGTGTGTGTGTGTGTGTGTGTGTGTGTGTGTGTGTGTGTGTGTGTGTGTGTGTGTGTGTGTGAGTGTGTGTGTGCGGTACTTGTGTGTGCATGCATACCTGTCGACATTTCGGTGCTTATATTCCTTGCGCCTTTGTGCTACTCCTGTGCTGTTGGTGGTCGTTCCCCGCGGGCACAGCACGTGTTTTCTGCGCACCTACACCAAACTCGCAGGCGCGCCCCTCCGTCGGTGCGGGTTCAGCCGGTGCGGTTGCCCCTCTTGCTTCCCAGACATCCGATTTCCGCCAATTTCCGTCGCAAACTCGCGACAAGAGCCGACCTTTCGCCGCCTGGTTAGCAGGCAGAGTTGGCACAGCAATTCAGAGAAGCATTGTTTAGGCGTTGCACTATTCTAAATTTACTTGTAGGGGAGTGCGAAATCTATGGCTTGTGTCGAAAGATGTTCAAACTGCCGTGCAGCCCCTGCAATTTGATCTTGGGGACGCGGCCATGTTTTGAATCCAATGCCGGGCTGGCAATGTTGCGTTCTTGTTAGCATTATTTGTGTCTATTGTAATTTTATCAATAAGGGGCGGGACTTGTACATCGGTGACCCCTTCTCTTACGATCTTGATAAGTACCCAGTCAGTCATTTGGCAGAGACATACTTAGGGTAATTATAAGGTGCTAACCAATCTTGATATAACTACTGATCATGTATCCCATCACATGTTTTTGGCAGCAAATCAACCCGTAGTTTTTGGGCCATTGGTCTGGCGTCCGTACAGAAGGAAGCAAGGCCCTTCAATAGCCCTTCGTGTCGTACTGACATCTTGCTGATTGAGCAGTGACACTTAAAGGCACGTGAGTTCTGCTGGAAGGTGGAGCAATGCATACCTGGCTGTACAGAAGCAATGCTCTTTTCACAGTGGCCAGCACGACGTTGGGTGTTATGTGCATCCTAGCCAGCCTGACTGACTTGATTCATCAGAAGCCTCCAGTAGTGAAGATTTACAACGTAACCATTGAAGGTCTAGAGGTTTGGCCCATGACTGAAAGCAAGCAATTGCTGCCTCCAAGCACATCAACCTTCTGAACTGCCTTCTTCTCCAGATTTGTGTCTTTGTGGTGCACATCAGCATTTCAGTGTGGGGTTTAGACCAAAGAGCCAGGGAGAGGGGAATCCCTTCTCATCTCCAGCTCTCAAGAACCGCTGTCTGACGGGATTGCTGGGAAACTGCAGAGAGAGTATGGGCATGACCGTGCCTACATCCGTGTAAAGGCAGCTGCAGACCTGCGGCCATTGTTTACTTGGAACACAAAGCAGGTGGGTTGCACTAACTACTAAAGATCACCCAAACCCCGCAGGCATTGTACGAGGCAGGCTGGCAGATTCCTCCCAGAGAGGGGGTTTGGGAATGACTATGACAGACAGTATCAGTGGGTGACCTTGGTGCAAAGGAAGACCTAAGGAAGAGGGGTCTGCAGGAGGGTTTGGCCATACGCAGGGATGCTCAATGGCCAACATGTAGTCACTGTATAAAGAGTGGCTTTTTGGGAGGAATTCAGCATTCTTTGAAGGTCGATGTAAACCTCCAATCCTAAGCATGCCCAAACTTCCGGGGGACAGGTGTTTGCCTACCTTGTGGTGGAGTTCAAGACAGTTAAGAATCACCTCAACCAGGTGGTCATATGGAATCGCATAATTCAACGGATCGAGGATGCAAACATCCCCTCCATGGATGAACGCGTCATGTACCCCTACACGCTTACTGATCAAGGTCAGTGGCCAGCCACCCCATCGGAACCCCGAAGAAGTTCAGTGTTCACTTTCTTTCTTGGGTTTCAGCCACGTGCGTTCTTGGGTTAGAGCCACTTGTGTTCTTGGGTTGGAGCGATTGGAGCCACTTGGCCTTGTAGACCCTTGGGGGAAAACCCCTCTGGGGGGTTGGGTTGGGGTTAGGCCAGTGATAATGCGGGATCAAGTGCAGCTTCCCTACGGAAGCTGGGGTGCCATGGTCTTTTAGAGAATCCCCTCCCCCCCCCCCCCCCCTTCAATGGGGGTTATTTACCGTCCTGAAACCCTGCTGCTCTGGTGCTTCTTCTGGGCTCATGCTCTGCATAGAGCACATGCTATCATGCAGCATGCGTTGGTGACAAGCACACCCTTCCCTTTGTTTATGATGCGACCCCCACCCCAACCCGCACGCCTCTCCTTTGACCTCTGTTGGCCCATATTGGCATCCTGGGGGCCTCAACAGCAAGTGAGCCTTTCAGTCTTGGAGCCCATGGTGCGTGAACTCCTGCTTGGTGTTGCCTGGGGGATTCAGGGTTCAGCCTCGTTAAAAGCGAATTCAACGTGACATTTGCCTGGGAGTCCATCCCCATAGTGGGAGCCCTGCACACGGGGCGAGATGTGTTCACCGGCTACCACTTTCCGAGCGAGTACATCCGAGCCAGCCGAGAAGTGAAGGGCGGATACTACTGACTTGGGACCCTTCCCTGTTGAAGTGACGGGTGGAGAGTACTGACTTGGGACCCTTCCCTGTTGGCCGATCCCCTTGTGCCTGCAACAAGCACGGTTGAGGCGTGGATCAGGAGTGGTACACATGCAAAGGCAGTGCTGATATCTTGTCACATTGACGCGTGCCTTGTACAGCGTATAATTTCATTAGGACGAGCCGTGTTGCTTTATGTCGTCGTTGGAGTTTCATCATGGACATTAGACAGCCCCTTGGCTGACTCATGCATCGGATCATCATGACTGAAGAAGAAAAAGATGATGATGATGATGATGATGATGATGATGATGATGACGACGACGACAACAAGATGGCCCTCAAGTACGGCCACCTACTCCAGCTATGTGATTTCTTTCGATCAGTGATGATGCTGATGACGACGACAACAACAAGGTGGCCCCCCAATATGGCCACCTACTTAAGCAATGTGAGGTTTCTTTTTCGATCGGTAATGATGATGATGATAATGATGACGATGACAACAAGGTGGCCCCCCAGTACGGCTACCTGCTCCATCCGTATGATTCCGTTCAATCTGTTCTTTCTTATCAAAAGCGGTAGGTGCCCCGTTGTTAAATGACACCTTCTCCTGGCTGGCTTGCTATTAAACCATGTACCGCTGGTGTGCGGTACAGATGTATGCCATATACATGCTACCAGTACAAGGACGTTCTGAGCAAAGCATTGCTCATGCTAAGCACTAACCCAGCTAAAGCAAGGCTTCATGTGGAAAGCTGTGGATCAATCTGTTGATTTTCAGCTGTGGCATTATCTCTCTCCCTCCCCCCCTCGGGGCCGGAGTGGGATTGAAACAGAAGGGTCCATGCCCGCCCTGCTGGGTTGTCAAGCGATTTTGCGGAGGGGCAATGCGGAGGGAGAGGGGACGCGAGGTTTCTTGGGTTTTAGGCTTAATTTAATCTTTCCATCACAGTGTGGAAAAGCTCTTAAGGCTGTGTTGCTGCGAGTTGGTGTTCCTCGTCCGAGAGCGGGAACCTCACGAAGGTGCTGGTAATGCAGCGCTGTAGTGCCACATTGCATGCCGGTCTTCAACAGTAGAGAGTTAAGATATTCACTTTCTGAAAGATATTTGACTAATTCAGGGAGTAGTTCATGCAAGCATCCCATTCAATCGTGGCACGTGCAAGTGGATGCGTTTGCCACAGCCTAATCAGCAGGCCATCAAGCCTCTACCACTATGGCACTGGGCAGGCCATGCCTCAAAAGCTTCACATTTAGCATGGTCAGTGTGTGGAAGTGCCCATCACCGGTGTGTTCAGTGTGTGGAGGTATCCATCACAGTCGTTCGATGCAGTTAAATGGTGGACGTTTTGGAAGGTATCTGCTTCATGGTTACTCGCCCTGCCTTGGTGCAGTACCGCATTGACAGCTGTTTTTGGCAGACGTCTTTCATGTGATGCAATGCTTCAGAGTGATCAGAGAGACGCGGTTTTGAACTTGATAGTTGAGCAAACGTGCGTTAGACTAGTCCACCGACTGCCAGTGGCTAATCGGGGCTGAGCAGTCGTGATGCTCAAGGGAGAGTTTACATATACGGCCTGCCTTGCTCGTCTCTCCCCCAGGGTCTCAACAGTAGACCATTACACCCCCAAATGATCTCAATAGTATACCATTATACCACCAAGGGGACCAGCAACGCCCAATGGTACCATAATGAAACGTGTTTGATCAGCAGCCATGCATACTTGTGGTCCACAGCCCCTTCCTCATTTTTTCAGTGGGATAGACAGACACAGAAACCTCATGAGGTTCTACACCCAGATTGTCCCTCGCTCCATGTACCGACATTGGCTACTTCAGCTGCACGTCTGAGCTTTCAGCTGACGTGATATCCCAACCAGGCTCGGCCTGGCGGGCAGAGCGAAAAGGGCATCTGGGGACGATAGACTGGCACCATTCACCTCAACCTCACCACCAGCAATAGGACCGTGATCAACGGATCCAGGCAAGTAATTAAAAAAATTCAGCCCCTGAGCCAAGCAAGGACTCCAGGCGCACTCTGGGAGACCATTAGTATCATACGATGTTATAGAACCCCCCTGTCCTCCCCTTTCTCTCTCTCTCTCTCACGCGCTCGCACACACTCTCTCTCTCTCTCTCTCTCTCTCTCTCTCTCTCTCTCTCTCTCTCTCTCTCTCTCTCTCTCTCTCTCTCTCTCTCACTCTCTCACACTCACACACACACACACACACACACACACACACACACACACACACACACACACACATACAGCATGCACGGATGCGCACATGTCTTCAGTCACTCCCTCCCAGTTACTATCATGAGGTCCCACAGTGGGCAAAGAAGCCACTCACAGAACTGCTGTTACTACCGGGGGATATACCCTTGCCCAGACCCTCCCTGGGGCGTAGGGCCTGGCATGAACACAGGACCTCCCAGTGGCACCGCACCTTGGGATGGCCCTCCGTGGGGACCGGGGCCCTGGAATACGCCAGAGCTTCCCAGTGGCACCGCTGCCTGGAATGGCCCTCCCTGGAGACCAGGGCCTTGCGCAAACACAGGGCCTGCCAAAGGCACCCCCTTTTCTTGGGGCCCCTGTGGACCATTGTCCAGCATATATGCGGGGGCTCCCAGCGGCACTGGGCCCTGCGAAGGCACTCCCTGGGGACCAGGGCCCGGCATGAACATCGGGCCTCCCATTGCCACAGCCCCCTGGACTGGCCCTCCCTGGTGACCAGGGACCGTCGAAAACACCGGGTCTCCAAGTGGCACAGCCCCCTGCGAGGGCGCCGCCTGAATACCCATGGAGCCTCCCAATGGCCGCGCTCCTTGGGGAGCAGGGCCCGGGCCTACCTGGGAGCCCCCATTCTGCACCGCCCCTTGGAATGGCCCTCCCTGGGGACCAGGGGCCCCAGTTCCGGGAGAGCCTTCCATCTGCACCGCCCCCTGAGCCTGGTACTGGAAACTCCCCCCTAGCGGAATCGCCCCCTGCGGCTGATATTGTTGATTCTGCTGCTGCTGCTGTTGCTGTTGGAACAAGCCTGGCCCCGGAACCCCCATTGCTCTTTGCTGGAAGTCAGCCATGCAAGTTTGCCCAGCATCCACCTGCGCCTGCGGCTGTGAGGGGAGCTGCATGACGGCTGCGGAAGGTTGACCCTGCGGCCGGTACTGGAAGAGTTGCCCAGCGGGGTACTGCGCTGCGTTCGCAGAGGGCGGCGCTGGTTGCATGTGTACCGCCTGCTGAGCTGGCAGGTTCTGATTCGCCGCCTGAGGAGCAGCACACTGGGGCCCTGCCTGATGCAGGGCCTGCTGCGGGGCGGCCGGTGCGAAGGGGCCCTGCTGCGCCCCATAAGGGAGCCCCAAAACTGATCCCCCAGGGTACTGCGTACCGCTCTGCACGACCGGCCCCTGGACCACACTACCTGTAATGCCCTGCTGTCCCCCTGGCTGGGGGATCAACCCCGGGGCGCCTGAGAATGCCTGGTACCCTGAGGGCCCCGTGGCACCAGTCTGCCAATGCGTACTGCTGGGTACGGCACCATTGGTACCCCCAGCACCGACGCCCAAGTGAGCTCCCAAAGGCTGTGCGGTCCCCTGCTGGAGAGGAGTGACCATGGGGTGGGGGGGCCTGTGCGAGAAGGACTGCTGCGAAGTCCGGGGGGCGCCAGCGCTCGGCCTTCTGCTTGTACTGCCTTGTCCCGCTCGCCGCTGTCCTCCCCCGCGGGCAGCCTTCCCGTGAGCGCTCAGGGCCGTGAGGGCAGTCTGCAGCGATTGTGCAGATGTGGAAATCGGTTTGGCTGCGCCGGAGACGGGCCCTTTGGGCGCGCCAGAGGTTTCAGGTTTCACAGCCGGGAGGCCAGGTTGGAGACCTTGTACTGCAGCAGGAGGCTGTGGGGCGGCCCCGGGCACCGCGGATGCCGAACTGGGTTCAGCGCTGGGCCCTTGGTGGGGGCTCTCCCCCGCGGCACCTTGCGGTACAAGATTGCGTGTGCCAGACGCTCCACCCGCGAATCGACCTGGTTCCGGCCCACAGCTTTCAGGCTGGGCATCCCCTGCAATACTGTGAAGCGGGCCGAGTCGCCCCCCTCCGTGTCTTGTAGCCTGCACCCAGGACGCACTCCGTCAAGGCTTGCCCCTTTGGACATGTAGACTCCACCGCTTAAGCAGTCCATGCCATGAAGCATGCCAAACTCTCTCTCTCTCTCTCTCTCTCTCTCTCTCTCTCTCTCTCTCTCTCTCTCTCTCTCTCTCTCTCTCTCTCTCTCTCTCTCACACACACACACACACACACACACACACACACACACACACACACACACACACACACACACACACACTCTCCACAGAGCATCATCCCCCCTCCCCCCCCCCCCTTCCTGGAAATACTAACAGGGGATGAGGCAGAACAACAGCAACAATACTACAACTATAACAACAACAACAACATCTACTACTATTTCTACTTTTTCTACTAGCATTACAGCAGCAACAACGCAGGTACTATGCACAGCACACACACCAGAGCAGCAAAAAGGGACACAAAAAAAAATTTAAAAAAAAATAAATAAAATAAAAAATTAAAAATGTCAGGGCAGCAGCGGCCTGCGTTCGGAGGTACCTGAAGACAGCGTCGCGGGAAACAGCCAGGAAGATGGGCAGGCTGCGGCGATGGCCGCCTTGCTGCGCATTGCCAATGTCCACCCGCAGGAGCGCCTCGCCTTCCAGGCCGGAGCCCGGGGGCCCAAAAACCGCAGAAAAGCAGCCAAATTCGACGTCCGGCCTGCAGCCTCGCGCTGCAAACAGCTGCATCATCCCAACACCCCTCTGCCTCGTCATTCCAGGTTCCACATCCATTCCAGATTCCACACCCGATCCATTTCAGATTCTATCATCAATCCCGGAATTTACATCCATTCAGGATTCTGCGTCCAACCTATTACAGATTCTTCACCCATTCTGGATTCCGCATGCAACCCATTCCAGACTCTTCATCCATTGCGGATTTTACCTCGAACCCCTTCCAGATTCTTCACCCCCTCCTGGGTTCTGCTCGGTTAAATTGTTCTTGCTCTTCTTTGTCTTATACCGTTTTTTTGGCCTGGGGGGGGGGGGGGGGCGCTGGGGGGTTAAGGGACCACAATCTGTTACCTCAGGCGGAAAACGGCGAAGATTCAGGGGCCATTGCTGAACAACCTGAGGAGGAAAGGCCCCCTTTTACATTCACTCAAAGCTATTATCAATTCAAGACAATTTTATATTCCAAGGTACATAAACTATGCTTCTACACCTGTTATGAAAAAAGTACTTAAGAAAAACAAACGTTCTAAGGTTAACATAATCTGACTCAAACTATAAGTATTAATAAAACTCCAGTGACTCCTTGTCCTGAGGCTGTTGGCAAATACTTGTCCTGATGCTATTGGGATACATGCTGGCCCAGTGACGTGGAAGCTCCATATCAATAGCTTACTGTTTACAGGGGGTCTACCTCCGCTAACGTTGGGTCTACCTCTGGTACACATTGGGTCTACCTCTGGTACACATTGGGAGAACCGCTGATACACGCTGGGTCTACCGCTGTTACACGAGAAAGTGGCATAGATTTCGCCTCATCACCGCAAGCTACCCAAGCTCTTACGGGATACACACCGGCGTTGGAGCGCATCATATTCGCTCAATGTCGAAGGAGAGGAGTTTGGCTGTCAGATATTTCACCGTATGCCCCAACTAGTTGGGGACAAGGATACATTGCATGCTGCACTGCCGGACACCATGCACACTCTTAACCAGTAAACAGGGTGTGCTTGTCCCTGGAGGACTTCTTTGCGCAAATCTCTGAGGTATTTCCGGCAATGCGGCGAGCGTGTCTTGGGCCTCCGCGCTAGGAAGTGCCACCATAACAACAGGTTGCCGTCTTCAATGAGTTGCACAAATTATTTGGATGGCAATCAAGATACTTAGTTGGCTGACAAGTGCATCCAATCAACATGATGGGTGTTGTGCAATGCTCCTTCTTTCATGGGGCAGTGACTATTCATCCTGAGATTGTTGGCAGTTACTTACCCTATGTGGTCGGCAGTAGCTACTTAAATCCTGTGCATGTTGCCACAAGCCAGCAGACCAAGGTGCTAAAAAATGCCTTGCTAAAAATGCCTGCCTGCCATAGCTTGTGTATTTCTTCACAGTGCGTTCTCAGCCTCCACTGCAGACGAAAACTGGCATAACAAGGCTCCATTCACAGGGGCCTTGCTTACTGAAATTATGGGAAGACACAGCCAACCGCACATTGTGACAACACATGACACAATGCAGACGGAATAACTGAGACACCACAGCAGCGCAAGGCCCTTGAAGGCCATGGGGTTACTGGAGGACAAAACCTGGAAGAGCCACAGATTCTGGGATAGCTGAGCAGTTAATACAGTAATAAAGAGCTCATATAGGGCAAACAGGGGCGACTCATCATGTTCTGCCCTGCCTGCAGGGGTTATAAACCAAACGGACAGGAGGATTACTTCTGATGACCCTGCATTTCATCTTCACTTCCACTCGTAGGTACAAACTTTGGCGCACATTTATGACACTCTTTCATGGGGCAAAAATCCGTGCGTGCGTTGATTCCATCTATATTCTTCAGGAGCATTCAGCAAGTGGCTATTGTCTTAAGTGCTGCCAGTGGTGAACCAGCACGTAGCTGCTCGCACATGTAGCAGTTGAGGAGTTACCAAGCCGCGACAATCCTCCTTCGTTTGCCCCTTCCATGCCTGTTGAGAGGGACCTTCAAGACATGTTTCACATTCTCTTTCCCACTCAGTGAGATCCACGGCCTTCTTCTTACAAAACCAAGAGGGACCAAGAAAGAAACGACAGGTGACGTGTCCATCAGAAACAGTAAAGAATGGGCATTGGGCTCCATGTCGTGCCCCTCTGATTCATGACAAAGACGGGGCAGAGGACACTCTTTCAAGGCTTACGGATAGGGGGGTAACAGTATTAAAGGGCTTGAGGCTTTGGTCATGTATGATGAACAACATTGAGTGTGTTGATCATACATGACCAAAGCCTCAAGCCCTGTAACGCTCTTCCAGGTGTTGAAGTTGGCACGCCTGCTTTGGAAGGCTTAAAGGGATTCACTCTCAGGTGGATATGACACACTGGCAGCACTCAGTTTCCAGAGAATCTGTCCAGAGAATCCAATGTCAAACTTTCAGTAGCCAGCACATGCAAGTCCTTGGGCAGAAAAGAAGAATCAGAGGCGTTCAATACTGCCACGCGCCAATGATAACCATAGTTTAACAATTCGAAAAACGAGATGAGATTAATAATGGACAGGAACAATGGACCTCTGCAAAGACTGTTAGCTTTTGAAGACTTGCAGCAAATCTGCGTTCCATGTCCAGAGAGCCATACACGGAGCATTAGGAAGTCGACGGTCAAGCGGAACAACGAAGTGGCATATGTCACATACTGTCACATCCCGATCATGACTGTCACATCCAGATCATGACCAGGACAGGACACAGAGGGTTCTGCAAGCTCCTGGGTTTCGTGAAATTGCAGCATTCCTCCATTCAACCTTATGCAGGAGCTGAAGGAGACGGTTGATCCGAGTCCATGGGCGGGAAGTAAGAACCATTTGCATCCAAGCCTGCTCCTCTACCTTCGATCGCCAGTGCATTTGACTCCAAGGGCAGGAAAGACCAACGATTGTCGTCCCAGAGTGTCACCCCCCCCCCCGGGGGGGAGATCATGGCCCCGACAGGACGGGACAAAAGAAGTCTTTCTGAGACTGCCGGCCTTTGAAGTCTTGCAGCAGTGACGCCTTCAATTTCCAGAGAAAAACCAGTACACCATCTTTGATGACTTGCTCAACGGGCATGGGGAGTCCATGGGTGGTAATCAGTGGTTTTTTCAAGACTGCCACATTCCATTCACGTGTGGTAACAGACAAACAAGGTTCTTCCCAGACTGCTAACTTTTGCAGACTCCCAGCGGTGACGCCCTCAGCAGTCCAGAGAACACGCGGAGGTAAGCAGCGTTGGTAATCAGGCTTGTAACCAGGGTATCCGAGGCCATGGGCAAGAAAGGCGAATCAGCGTAGTTTGATATTACCACACCCCGACCTTCACTACGACAGGACACAAATGGCTTTTCTTGGACTGCCGGGCTTTCAAGACACGCAGCACTGTCGCCTTCAATCTCCAGGGGAACCGAAACACTACCTTTGCTACACAGGGTATCTCAGGTCATGGGCAGGAAACGCGAATCAGCGTTGTTTGGAGTTGCCACATCACGACTTTTCTAAGTCAGGACAGAGAAGACTTTCCTTGGACTGCCGGGCTTTCAGGACATGTAGCACTGTCGCCCTTAATCTCTAGGGGAACCGACACAGGGAAGACTTTTCTTGGCCTGCCGCGCTTTCTGGGCACCGCAGCACTGTCGCCCTTTATCTCCAGGGGAACCGAGACACTACTTTTGATACACATGGTATCTGCTGCCATGGCCAGTAAAGGCAGATCAGCGTTGTTTGGAGTTGCCACATCCCCACTTTCACTGTGACGGGACCGAGCAGACTTTTCTTGGATTGCCGGGCTTTCAAGACACGCAGCACTGTCGCCTTCAATCTCCAGGGGAACCAAGACACTACCTTTGATACACAGGGTATCTGAGGCCAGGGCCAGCAAAGGCGGATCAGTGTCATTTGAGTGTGCCACATTCAGACCTTCACTATGACAGGACAGTGAAGACTTTTCTTGGACTGCCGGGCTTTCAAGACACGCAGCACTGTCGCCTTCAATCTCCAGGGGAAGCGAAACACTGCCTTTGATACACAGGGTATCTGAGGCCACGGGCAGGAAAGGCTGATGAGTGTCAGATGAGTGTGCCACATTCTGGATGTGACTGCGACAAGACTGAGAAGTTCCTGTGAGAGAGTCTGGGACAGTCCTGCCTGGCGAGGGTATTTCACCACTCGGTGAACGACCCTGTACCCTGACAAGAGTTATTGGTATAGGAAGGCAAGGCAACCAGCCAAACCAAGCGACTCCGTGACGGGCAAATACAGAGGGCAACACAACGAAGAAGCGTTCCACACGGACCGCAGGGTGAAATAAAAAGGATTCCTGAAGATCAATCCTGCTATAGACGAGATTGCATCTGAGCCCCTCTCCTCCCCCCCCCCCCCCCTCTCCACGAAGCGGGTGCCACTGTTCCAATATAGTGGAAGGTTGCAAATATAACAGAAATTGAGCTAAGGCCGCTCGCACAGTTGCGACGGGAAACACTCGTGATACTCTCCGTCTCCCCCCCCCCCCTCTCTCTCTCTCCCTCTCCACATTCTCCAAAAGAATGGGAGTTCTGTGGAGGACAGCAGAAAAGTGAGCATTCCCAGTTGCTGCGGTTGCGCACTCTCCTGTTACCATCCTACCTATAGTTGAAAGATATTACAGAGAACACAGAGGGTGAAGTCCTGTCCCTGTCCGTGCACATGAATTCTGAACCTCCCTCCGACCTTTTTACTCATACTGCTTCTTCTCTCTACCTCCCTCCCTCCCTCATTCTTCCTCCCCCCCTTCTCTCCCTCCCTCTCCCCTCTCTCTCCCCCCCCCCCTCTCTCTCTCTCTCTCTCTCTCTCTCTCTCTCTCTCTCTCTCTCTCTCTCTCTGTGTGTGTGTGTGTGTGTGTGTGTGTGTGTGTGTGTGTGTGTGTGTGTGTCTGTGTCCCCCCCCCCCCCGGGGTGCTTTTTCTCTCTGTAACCCTCTGGGGGAAAGGAGAGGGGGAGAAAGAGCCGTTGGGAGGGGGAGAGGGTCTAGAGGTGAATGTGGGAGAGGCCGAGCAACATTACCTCAGCAAGCCTCTTCGATAGATCCAAAGTCTCTGTGGCCTTGCACATGAGTTCCTGGTTGTAGACGACGCCAGGCTTTGCATTCTTGGCCAAACCTGCTGTCATAGCCTCTGCTTGCATTTTGGCGAAGGTGGCCGAAACATTGGCTGCCTGCTCCATCCCACAGCAACCCCTTATTCTAAAGGCCCTTGCTTCTGGTGCTTATTCGTCCATGCACCGCCATGAGTGCCCCTGGGTTAAAGGTTTCCGGAGTTGTTCACGTTATGTGGAAATTACAAATGCAAACTGCAGATGCAACGGCCTGGCAGGGTCGCACGCAAAAAAATGTAAAACATCAACAAGACCAAGATGGACCGCCAAGGTAAAAGCAAGATTCAAGATTGCAGATTTAAGGAAAATGTCCTCTTGTGTCCACTCCCAAAACCCCCACCAAAACACACACGTCATCCTGCCACACACACACACACACACACACACACACACACACACACACACACACACACACACACACACACACACACACACACACACAGAGAGAGAGAGAGAGAGAGAGAGAGAGAGAGAGAGAGAGAGGAGAGAGAGAGGGGGCGGGAGGAGGGGGGGAGAGAGAGATGCATGCCTGATTATGGACAAGGTCACACACATATACACACAGACAGGACCGTGGAAGCACCTCACGCAGGCCGGTGTGGAAGGCGCCATGCATAGTGGCAGGGTACTTGCGCGTGGTGGCCTCTCCAGCAAAGAAGACGCGGCCTGACAGGGACTCTGCCAGGGTGTCATAGTCCTCGCCTCCCAAGGAGCCAACTCCCAGACTGCTGTAGCTGCCGAAGGTCATGGGGTCCGTCCCCCATCTTGTACAGCATGCCTAGCCCCACCACTTACCATATCAGCATTACTTTCTCTTTCCGCTGCAGAATTTGCCCGCTCACCCTATCAGCTTCTCCCACCCCAGCACCACCCGCCCATCACAGCAGCTTTGCATCCAACCACTGCAGCATGGATCCCACCCCTGTTAGTGCTGCCCAGCGCATCTCCCCCCCGGCGCACCCGCAATCCCCCCCCCCCCCCTAACACACCCACACGCCCGCGCACACGGGCGCGGGGCACGCACGCAGAGAGAGAGAGAGGGAGAGAGAGAGAGAGAGAGAGAGAGAGAGAGAGAGAGAGAGAGAGAGAGAGAGAGAGAGGGGGGGGGGCGAGGGAGGGGGAGACGGAGGGAGGAAGGGAGGGGGGAAGGAAGAGGGAGAAAGAGGGGAACAGGCTGAGGAAGTCGATGGGATGGCACACTCACTGCCATAGCCTTTCCCCATAACCCCTCCACACCCGACGCCCCCAAATGTGCGCCGCATGCACACACCTCCCACCCCATACACACATGTATACTCTCCTCTCCCCCCCCCCCTTCACTTTTCAAACAGTTGACAGTACCGCACCTGAACAGGCATGGGGACAGGGATCCCCTTAGGCTCAAAAATTCGGCGCAGGACCCGCATAACACGCACAACCGCATCCTTTGGCTTCTGATCCTCATAGTCAAGGGCGGCCTTCCCAGAGATAAGGCTGGCTAGTAGCGGCCCTCCTGCAAGGTGTGCGTACGAGTAGAACAGAAAAAAGTCGCCCCTTCGGTCTGGGTCGCTGTTCACATACCCGAACATGTCGCAGTTGCCCCAAAATGCTCGTGGGAAAAGCAACACCACCTGCGGCAAGAACACAGCTCTCTGTGAAGGACTTCTTGCAAGAGATCTTAACTCTCTTCAACACACCTCCTTCACAACCCACATGTCTGCATCCCACCTCCTTGTGCATGACCCCAGCTCTTTCCATCACAACTCCTTGCTCAATGTCACTACACCCAAATCTGCAAAAGAGAATCAGCCAGGAAACCAGGGCCCTTCCCATCCACACTTGTATGCCCACATACGGACATACTCCGGCACACCCATTCAAACCCCCCCCCCCCCCCCCAAAAAACTAGCACGCGCGCGCGCGCGCGCACACACACACACACGCCAATGCCCACGGCGACGCACGCACACGCGCGCTCGCACGCGCCAACACACACACACACACACCCACCCCCACACACACACACACACAATTGAGAGAAAAAGAGCAGTGGGGGGGGGGGGAAGAGAACGGGGGATGGAGGGAAAAAGGGAAGTGGAGGGTTCCGCTCCCCCGGTTGGGGGGGGGGGGGGGAGAGAAGCGGAGGGAGGGGAGAAGAGCTGCTTCAAATAACAGACCTTATTGAGGACCCCAAAATTGACACGTTGGATGGCCTCTACTTTCCGAGGAGGCAATGGCGGCTCAAACTTGATGATGTCTCGTTTGAGCACCCCAAGCGGAACAGTAACCACAACAGCATCTCCTGGAGCAACACCACAATTTCTCAGCATGAGGCTGTGGGCTTACCCTCGGTCATTCACGGGGTTCCCAAACCCTGGAGGAGGTACAACTTGCTCAAGTACACTTCCCACACACATTATCCCCATTGCACCTGTGCGGCAACATACCGGAGGGCCTGCAGGCCATATGATGCGTACCATATGACGTGCACACACAAAGGCACCCTTGCATTACCTCCCTACGGAAACGAAAACAAAGTGTCATATTGGTGTGTACACACGATGTACACACCCGAATGCACAAATGCCCCTAAAGATCCTGGGGATTGATACCACAGGCGAGGTTCCATTTGCGGACACTAGCTCTGTGCAGTAACTATCTCGTTTTGTTAACTTCTTGGCCTCCTATCAAGTCTCCCAAACCACAGCAAGGGGTTGGGATCCATGGCAAGGGGCTGGGATACTGGCAAGGGTTTGGGATACATGGCAAGGGTTTGGGATACATGGCAAGGGGAAGCCTTGCCGACACTGTTCCTGAAGGTGCCTTGTTGTTTTTTCAACCAGAAGGACCTTTCGAATAACCAACCGTTGTCAAACTGCGACCTGTCTTCCTCCCTCTCTGTTGAACACT
The DNA here is from genome assembly GCA_002005505.1 of Botryococcus braunii. Taxonomy (NCBI): domain Eukaryota; kingdom Viridiplantae; phylum Chlorophyta; class Trebouxiophyceae; genus Botryococcus; species Botryococcus braunii. The sequence continues at coordinate 201,758 of KV908591.1, read as the reverse complement.
CACTCAGCAGGTGACATTGAGGCTAGTGCACAACCCCCAGTGAACCTTTATGCAGAGAAACAGGAGAAAGAAGAAACATATTTGGGTATTTCACAGAAGTTCAGCCAAGCATTCAGTGAAGCTCGTGCCTGTGAACTCATGCAGGTCAGTCCGAACAGCTACCCCAGCAGCAGAATACCGAACCTCCCGCACCACGCTGTTGTACAAGATGGGTAGCCCCTCGGTAAGAGCAGATACCAAGCGGATGTTGCCTCCTGAGTAACCAAGCCCGACGACATGATTTAGCTGCTTTTAAATGTCACACACTCTGCTCACACTTCACCAAAGTAGCAGTGTGTAGCTGTTATTGCTATTGTTGTTGTGTTTGTTGTTAGATAAATTCATATCATCCATTCTGGACTTAAGGGAAGGGAGGGGGGCAGCGAGACCACCCAGAGTCTTTTGGCACTTTGAAGCAACTTTTGCTGTTAAGTATGTCCAATTAAGAGCTTTGTATCCCCAAAAACTGCAGAGGGACAACCGATGCATTGGCTCAACAATGTTATCATGAGATATGGGTGGGATGTTAGCAATAGATACAGGTGAGATGATTGCAAAAGAGTATCTTAAGCTCCAGGAACTGCAAATCTGCTTTGGGGGCTTAGGAAAGTCTTTCATCCTTGCCCTCTGGCCTTCACACGACTACCTGGCACACGGCCCAACCAGCCCCTCTCACCCCCCCCCTCTCTCTCTCTCTCTCTGTGTGTGTGTGTGTGTGTGTGTGTGTGTGTGTGTGTGTGTGTGTGTGTGTGTGTGTTGGGGGAGGAGGTAAGGGTGTGGGAGAGGACCTGTATGGCCCCAGCTTCCCAGCTCTATAAGGCTGGCTCTCCCTACCGCCCATTGCCCCAAAACCAAAGTGCAGGAGCAATGCAGGAGCAAAATGCATTTGAGCATGGACACCCAGTCACTAACAACACACCTGGGGAGAGGATTCGGCAGGAGGCACCAGCGATACACACCTGAGGTGACAGTTAGGGCAGGAGAAACCAGCCATGCACCCCTGCGGCGAGAGTAAGGGCATGAGATCCTAGCGAGACACACCTGGGATGAAACAGTGGGCGCCATGCAGCTCGTAGGGATCGTCCTGGTCCCAGTACCGCATGGACAGGCTGCTCACCAGGGAAGCATTTGCGAACTCCAGGTTGGCACAGTGCCAGTTCAGCAGGTCGCACTTGGCCTTGTTCTTGTCCTCAGCCTCTTCCGGGTCTTTTGGTGCTGTGCCTTGCCCTGGAGCAACGGATTCCTCTGCCGGGTCTTCTGGTGCTGTGCCTTGCCCTGGCGCAAAGGATTCCTCCCAATTAAGTGCATGCACGATTCGTTGTAAGGAGAAAGATAAGAGCCTGTTGCCTATGCACATGTGGGGGCTTAGGCGCGCGCGCGCGCGTGTGTGAGAGAGAGAGAGAGAGAGAGGTGTGTGTGTGTGTGTGTGTGTGTGTGTGTGTGTGTGTGTGTGTGTGAGTGAGTGAGAGTGAGAGAGAGAGAGGGGGGGAGAGAGGGGGAGAGGGGGAGAGAGAGAGAGAGAGAGAGAGAGAGAGAGAGAGAGAGGAGAGAGAGAGAGGAGAGAGAGAGAGAGAGAGAGAGGAGAGAGAGAGAGAGGAGAGAGAGAGAGAGAGCTGTGTGTGTGAATGTGTGTGCGCGCGCCGAGGGGAGGGTGGTTCTAAAAGGAGGGAAGGGGGGAGGCGGGGAGGTCTCAGAGGAGAATCGGAAAAAGGGGGGGGGGGTGGGCTTACCAGAACCAGGTTCTTCCGGTCTTTTCTCTTGCAGAGGCAAGCAGTTGACGGGCAACGGAGCAGAGGTGAGGCCAGTCATATGAGCCGCTGATTCCGGCTCAAAGCTTTGCCACATTGTCATGTAAGCACCCCCGAGGGAAATGTTGGCAGCCACATCCGATAACTCGTCTCGGATGGAGCTGCACTTGTCAAGAATCTGATTGTGCACATTCTCCATCTGCGCGTCAGCCCCAACGTCATTCAGAACAACAACACTTGCGTGCTTCCTTGTGTCTTCTTTCAACCCTCGTCTCTTCCTCTTTCCCTCCCTCAACCCTACCCCCCCCCAATTTCCTCCCTCCCTAGCCCTCCATGGTCCCCTCCCCATCTCTCCATCCCTCATCAACCCCCTCTCTCCTTCCTCCTGTCACCCCGCCTACACCCCCTCCGTCCATTACCCATCCCCCAACACTCGCGTGCGCGCGCACACAAACAAACACACACACACACACACACACACACACACACACACACACACACACACACACACACACACAGAGACACACAGACACACTCTCTCTCTCTCTCTCTCTCTCTCTCTCTCTCTCTCTCTCTCTCTCTCTCTCTCTCTCTCTCTCTCTCTCTCACACACACACACACACACACTTACACACACACACACACACACACACACACATAGAGAGATGAAGTCATACATGCATACGTGGCCCAAACCCACGCGTTCTGTTTCCCCTCGACCTTAAGCCCCCTCCCGATTACAAAAAGGGATAATCAATGAGGCATGTACGCAGCAGGTGATTGACCGAGGGCGTCAGGTGCACTGGCATACCAGAGCGTCAAGCTCGGGGTCGCTCTCCTTTCCGTTGCTCATGTACAGCTTCACATCTGACGTGTTGATGTTATGCTGGGGTATCCGCAACTGCTTGCACAGCACAGCGAGTGGGTTGCCGTCAATTCCTGTGAGGATGCTTCCGCCCAAATCCCCAACTGCCTGCACGCCCTCAGCCTGCGACCCACCCAGCAGGCGTCACATTCCCAGCAGTCCATCTCCCCCTTTGTTACAACCTAGATGATGATGATGAAGACGCAGGTTGCTGTGAGTGTGCACCATCCGCTAGGCCTTCTTACAGGGACCTGCCTGCAGATAACCAGGAGAGAGGTTTCCTTACGTTAACCTCAAATGCTATAACGCCTTTGTGAGGGCGAGCCACCTCCCCAACCATGCCTGTCCTTGTGTCATTTCCTGTGAAAGCACCAAGATTGCCCAAGGAGGATAGCACAAACGGAATGGCAAGCCCTGTGAGACCCTGGACACACAGAAACACACACACACACACACACACACACACACACACACACACACACACACACACACACACACACACACACACACACACACACACACACACCAACCTACCCCTGTCTCCCTTCCCAGGTGGCTTGTCCCTCACCACTATGCCAAACGACCCAAGGAGCAGGGTGCATGCTGACGGTGGTGGTCTCTACTTTTTAACAACGATGTCCAGTGGTCACTTCCACCCATTCAACACTGAGTGCTCGAATTGCCATCTATATGAGACAGGAGGAGGCACTGTGGTGATGTTTTGAAGTTGTCTAGTGTGTGCTAGGTCCAGCTTTCCTAACAAATATTGCCATGCACATAAGACAGGAGGAGGCTCTGTGGTAATATTTTTGAAGTTGTCCAGTCTGTGCTGGGTCCAGCCTTCCCAACCAATATTGCCATCTACATAAGACAGGAGGAGGCTCTGTGGTAATAATTTGAAGTTGTCCAGTCTGTGCTAGGTCCAGCCTTCCTAACAAATACTGCAGGAAGCCGGTCCAAAATCCCGACACGAAATGTGAGTACATGCCCATCCAAAACACACAAGTAACGCGCCCCTTGTCATCACACTTTTTACTGGAAGTGTGACACCTCGAATCCAACCCCAATCATTTTCTTTTGAAGAAAGCACAGGATATGAAGGAGAGTCATCAAACCAGGCCAGCCCCCAGCTGCAGCTCTTGCTCTGGCTGGATAACCCTTCGTAGTCAGCACTTGATTGCTGGCCCACTCTCATTGCAGATTGGACCACAGAAGTGAACTCTACCTGCATCTTTTTCGTGTAGACCCTGCCGCCAGGTCGATCGTGGCCCTCCAGAATCAGGACTTTGAAGCCAAAACCCCGCAACTGTCGGGCACATGCCAAACCTGCCAAACAAGAAGAACCTGCTCAGTACTGTCTCTGCTGTTGGGGAGGGCAAGTATGTCTGTCGCAGCAGAGAAGGCGCAAACAAAACTTCTCAGTGCATTGTGCTGCTCCAGTTTACACCTTCCAGCCTTCAAACAAAAAGTGCATTATCTAAACTTGACATATACACCCAATTTCTCATCGATTGCCACCCTTACAAGTTCTGCCACGATACGAATCAAGCCAACATAAGCGGGTGTGCACTCTCCCCACCTCCCCCCCCTCTCTCTCTGTCCCCCCCCCCCCCCAAAAAAAAAAGGGGACAGCAAAGGTGGGACACAGAAAGTAGCGTCAATCACCACCCTTACCAGGTTCAATCCAAGATAACCCCATTCCCAACCTGATTCCCCACCAACCTACGTTGCTTTAAACCACAAAATATGCATTTTGAGCTACATCTCTGGAACGTATGCAACGGCAGACCCCCGACCTGTGAGGGAGTTCTACAAGATGTATTAGTAGAAAACCTATTCCCTTCTACCCCTTTTGCAGGTTATAAATTTAAAAAATATTTATATATATATATATATAAATAAAAATGGGAGGGGAGGACAAAGAGAGAAACCCTGAATTATACGAATCAAAAAGACATGAAAATTCTGCCTACGGGTCCCAAATCCCAAACACCATACATATCAATTGCAAATTAAAAAAATGTTACCCCTTTCGCTTGTAGGTGTAAGGAGGTTATCGCGTTCCTCAGTTCTTAAAACTACTGAAACACAAAAGGCGGGGAGGGGGGCACATGGTGGCATCTGTACTGCCTTTTCCACCTGTTGCTTCCTCCTATATGCTTCTGTTCATGGTACGATATGGGATGGCATACCAGCCAATCCTGCTCCAACGACGATCACAGTTCCCCGGTTATCTGGCGTAGACAAGGCATGCTTCCAGATGTCAGGCGCGACTCCAAAGTTTATGTAGCCATGCAGATTGAGGAAGCGCCAGGCCAGGCGAGCATAAGGCTGCAGCTCTTTGCTGACTTTGGCAGCTGCCTCATCTTCTGTCAGATACCTGCCCGGAAGCCGCCATCAAATCAAGAGCTTCCCAAGCACAGACCAAGAGTCCAAACCAACATGTGGCCTACACTTGCAGCTGAGAAGAAAGCAGAAGAACATAGACTTCAAACTGCAAGAAGCTCGAGTGTCGAGTGCAAACAAGGTCAGGCCTGCACCACACATCGACAAGAAAAGCCTGCTTTCCTTCTTGTTCACTTTGGCATTTTGCGCCTCTGGGGCCCCGCCTCTCAAAACCCCCTCTACCTTTTTCTTTCTTCTCCCTCCATTCTCTATTTGTATGTAGATTTATTCATTTCCCGTTATTCAAGGGGGAAGGGGGGATGGATGATCCCCCCCCCCCCCCCCCCGGGGGAGGGATGAATGATTTCCGCCCCGGGGGTGGGGCGGGGGTGAGGATGGATGATTTCTGGTTGCGGGACGAGAGGGACACAGATGATTTCCCGTCGCTGTGAGTGGGGGGAGGGGGGCAAGAGATGGGGAGAAGTCCACCAAGAGATCAGATGAGAGAGGCCTTCCGACAGAAAAGCAAGATGAAACTAGAGCAAAAGCAAGAGTGTCTCAAGGACACCAGACATCATTTGGCACAGACCACACACCCAGGGTTTCCAGACTGATAATTGGAACACGCCTCCGAAGTCCACAGTAGTACTTAAGACGCACCTGGAGACATCACCTCGCCACCGCGTAAGAACATGGTTCCGCATCTACAGGCCCCCACAGAAGACCCAGGTCACACCTTGCTCAGAGACTGGAGCAGCAGGAACACAAACTAATGCCAAGAACTCGTCGCTCCTAAAGTCAAGTGAACTTTTCGTTGAAGGCCCTTTTATCAAGGACTTCAAATGCTTTCTGAGTCGAAGGCCAATTTTCAGCAACTGTTGGTGCATTTGCCAGGTCTACCCCTGAGGATTCCCAGATCAGTTACAAGACTCCAGCCTGAAAACTATACCCGGCAGTGCATATTCCCTCCCCCCCTCCCCCCCCCTCTCTCTCCCTCCCCCTCCCCCCACCCCCCTCTCTCTTTTTCTCCCCCCCCCCTCCGTGTGTCTCTCTCTTTTTCTCCCCCCCCCCCGCTTTCCTCTTTCCCCCAACCTCCAACTCTATCTCTCATTTGTTTACCTCTTCCCCCTCCCCCCGCCTCCCCTACCCCCCCCCCCCCACACACACACACACATGCATGCACGCGGCGCGTGCACCACCACCAACCCACACCCAACCGCATAAATTGCTCCACCATTTTTCGCACTCTCAAGCCCCCCCCCCCCCCCCCCCAAGCGTTACTTGATCTTGCCTGCCCACCCAACCATCAGTTGTTTGCCTTGAAGCGTGATGCACCGTAAGGGACATCTGCAAAACTTTGCCAGAAAGCTGTCGCAAAACTTGCAAAAACACCCAACGGGCTACTCGACCCACTTCCCCTCCTCATATCTGCTTAAGCCATTTGTTGTCGGCAAGTACATTGCAGTCAACTGTTCCCATAACTGCCGCTTGACAACCTCTGAGGTATAATACAGAGATCACAGATTCCGCTGATCACATGTTCCCAGACTTCTCAGCGGTTTTCTCTGCGGAGTCTCAGATTACAGAGATCGCTGATCACATGTTCGCACACTTTTCTTCTCACGAAGAGCAACTGCAGAAGGCCTGCCAAAGCTGCGCACCTGGACGTAGGCCGGTTCTGTCGCTTCTTTGGGAAGGAAGCCTTCCTCGCTATCTGTGATGCTAACAGCATTGAAGCCCACAGCGTAGGCGGTCTCCGCCTCGACATGTACATTGGACTCGAACTGCGGCACCTGTACAAACCACGACTTTCCTTAAGCCTTGGACGCGCAGGGCCTTCCCTGTGTACTCAAAAAGGGGGTCAAAGGAGGCGCAGATTTTTTCTGGGAGTTTGTGTTGAAACCTCCCCCTCCCCTCCCCTGCAGCTTCTGTGTTGTTCTCTGGAACAGATTGCGCTACTAAGAAAGCTACTATGTCAGCTCTCCCCTGCTCCTCGGTCATGTAGTATACATCTGTCCTGCCTGGTGTTGTACATCATCTGCCTGACAATAACATGGTCAGACCGTCTGCGCTTCCGCCAACAACACATTGGCTGTCTCGAATGCCGAAAAGTGAGACCCCCTCTGGAAAACTCGGGCGTTGCTGGAGCTAAATGGCGTTAGGTTCTGAAACCCTACACATGTCATAGGGTTTTGAAACCCTACACCCACCAAGCCCGTCTCTCCACTCGGACATTAAAGACTGGTGCTACTTGGTAGCAATGGCTCGTTCCTGGGGTTCCCAGTCACTGTGCGCAAGGCACCGCCGCCTCCCGAGCCCCACGAGCAGCTGCCTCTCCAGCGCTCAAGAGGTCAATCATCCCCAGGACCGAACAACAGTACCCTGGCCAGAGGAGAAGTTGGGAAGCTTGGCAAGTTGCATACATTTGGCCCCTGACCTTTGAAGGGCCACACACAAGACCTGTACTGGACTCCAGAGACGGCTGTGTACGGCCTCGTATCTAGCGTTGGCAAACTTTGTAAGAAGAAGGAAACATGCCCTGAAACCGTTGCTTAACCAGATATGATAGCCAAAACGGCCTGTGCCTAACATAAAATCACCCCTTCAAGGGTGCTAACCTCTTCACCATTTTTCCCCACTCTGGAGCGCTTTGGAGCCCTTTCATCGCCACTGCTTTCGCTTTCCAGCTCTATATGGTTCCAGTCAAGGACATCGTCCTTTTTCGACCCGGTAGTGCGGGCACGGATGGGCCTTCTGGAGGACATGCGCTCCCTGCACCAGTTACACGTGCTCTGTGTGCCTAAGTGCTCAGGTCACTGCCACCGGCCCCAGGACAGGGGCGGGATAACGAAACTTTCCAATACAATGAATCAAGGAGGATCAGGGCTGTCCCCCAAAGGATATTATTCAAACCATTCTCAGCGACAACAGTTGGGTTAGTTCCTGAGAACAAACTCCCAAAACTTGCGTTGCAGCATCGACATAAAGGTTTTCATTCACATATCTGAAAGCCTATTGAGCAGTATGATTGCCCATTCTCAGTGGCAGGTGTTGCCTGCGCCTAACATTGCCGTGACTTGCCCGCCGAGTAGAGTATCGGAGCGGTGTGTTACCGGGACGTGTAAAGAGCATACCCAGGGTAGGTTAAGAATCATCCCAGGGCCGATGGCGGCAATCGGGACCTCCGACTGCCGGACTCTGGATCGGACTCGGAGGTCCCATCCACAGCCGTCTCCGCCTACATCCGCGGTGTCCGGGACAACCTGTCCCCTAACCAGCCGCTGACAACATACGCGGTGGCTACCAAACAGATGAGCATTTTGCGAACAAATGCACGAAGAGCTCTTATTCTAAATGCACGAAGAGCACGGCCCTGTTTGCTTCACATTAGACACGGCATTTTGCCCCTTTTATATAATATATTGCAATTGCCAACGTGCACGTGGTCTTCAGAATTTCTGCCCCCAAGGGCCTTGGAGCTGTTCATGAATCACCACGTATGGTGCGGTGCTTTACAGTCTGACATGCTAGTAGGCTCCCATTCCCCTACTGCACTTTGACTGGAGATTTAGTACTTACTAGTATAGAAAGTATTTTAAAAATTTGATCCCCTTCAATCTCAATACATGTACAGCTGTACATGTAAGGGAAAACGTGTTTTAACTGTCGTGCATAAGTGCACATAAATACATATATGTAAATATATGTATTAATACATATATTACATAAATTACATACATATATGACATAAATATTTATGTAATATAGTACATAAATCTATATATAAAAAAGCCCCCCTCCACACACACACACACAAGGGGGGGGTGGTAGACCCCGGGGGTTTAAGGGCTTCTAAAACCCTTGACACACACCATTGACACCTATGTGTGCATCACACGGTGAACTCTTGACCTTGACCAACCCTTGACACGTTATGTGATCAGCTGGCTGTGGAGACACCGGAGAATAATTATAAATGCAGGACCTCAAAAGACCGTCCCTTCCTACTTTCATAAATGCTGAACATTCATTAACTTGGCAGACTCGTCAGTACTGTCAGAGTGGCAACTCCAATGAGTTCACATTTCAGCACGAAATTTGCCACTATTGGAATTGTTTCGACTCGAAAAGAGAAAATTTGTGACGAAATCCCAAGCTAATTCAAAGGGCTAGTTCTACAAGGAAAGCGTGATGGTTCAGCCTTATGTTCCACAGATCTTCAAGGGGATTCCATCAAAATTTTCAGTCGTTGCCCTTATATGTGCCCTTATAAATTTTCAGTGCCCATATATGTGCCGGCAGCAATCTCTTTCCAGGGACATGTCGTAGAACCGTTCAAGCCGACAGTAGGAAGAGGATTACATCCAGGAGGTCAGAGGAGCAGAGACAAGTCCGCAACCTTTCACCACCACCCTTGAAGTAGAAGTTGTTTAGGAGTTAACCCCTAAACAACGTTGATCTGGCACTTCGATGGAGCTCTCAACAGCCCCAACCTGGCGCTGCCTATCTCATCTTACCCAGCAAGTGACAACTGCTGCCTGCCAACCGCCGGCCCCGATAGCACCCAAAGAGGCCTCCTGCTTTCCCCTCCCCCTTTCCCTTAAAGAATGGGTATGTGTAGACGAACCAACGTACCTTCAACCCCCTAACAGACACACACACACACACACACACACACACACACACACACACACACACACACACACACACACACACACACACACACGCACACACACACGCACACACACACACACACACACACACACACACACACACACGTGCGCCCCCGCGCACATTGCACAAATACAGAAACACACCTATGCGCGCACGCACACACACACGCCGAAATAGGCATATACCTTCACCGTGCCACTCACTCATTACGGTATGATGTACGGTGTACATATGATACTAAACACCGAAGAGAGTAACATGCATGCACTAACAAGTGGGATAGCCCTAACTGCACAGTCCCAGCTTTTCACATGCCGTACAGCAAAATTTTGCATTCAAATATGCGCTTAGCCACGCAGGCAACACACACACACACACACACACACACACACACACACACACACACACACACACACACACACACATACACACACACGCACACACACACACACACACACACACACACACACACACACACACACACACACACACACACAGTGCTGCTGGGAGGGTTCATTGTTGTCGAGCTTTGTACCCACGTCTCATGGCAACATGCCCACCCCTCCCCAACGTAGGGGTAATATATGCAGCCGGCGCCACTCTACCGCAAGTGAGGCCATTGACGCCCCCACCTGAAAGCAACGTGGAATTCCTATGGAAGCAGTGTAACGACTTGCATATCGTTCCCATGAAACGCATTTGGCCATATCCGCGTGGATCCCCGAGTGACACAGAAAACCTTGAATAGGAAAAGATTTAATGCACATGGCTCCCAATCCATTTACCCCACCGCCCACCCTAGTTCTGAAACACAAAAGTGAAGCATATCCTAACCACTTTTCCCTCGTGTTATCCTAATCGCGAACCACGTTTCCTGCATGCTGGTATTTCGTTCAAGACGTGTACTGCAAAGTCTGCAGGACAGACCAGAGCCTGTACGTTCTCCAGTTGGTTAATTCTGTGCATGTGCACCACTGATTTCAAATGCGTGGTCAGATGAGGTGTTTTATTGATATGTTTAGCTGGATCGCTTGGTTCCATACCTGATTGTGGCTCTCCTTGTAGTTAAGACGCCGGCATGTCCGACAGATCCCCCGGAATGGAAACGCAGAGTCAAGTAAGAAAAGTCGATTTTCTTACATTCATTTTCCTTGTCATTCTTATTGATTACCAATGTCTCTGTCTGGCCATCACCTTTGGAACAGGGAACTTTTGAAACAACGAACGGCCATGGCCACAACATGATTGGATACATTAAAATGGTTGCCGACCCCTATAATATGGACCCCCCGTCCTATAAAGGAGAAACCCCTGATTCAGAATGGCCAAATCACTCTCTAGTTGCGAAGGATACTTTAATGGCTGCCAATTCCGTCTAGCCAATGAACCCTGTCTGGGCTTCCCGTGCACACCACTCATGGCGTTCGGCTTGACAAATGCACATTAATGTTTATTTCATTGTTTATGGGGGCTGACATAGCCACACTTATTCTGTTGCAGATTCCGAGGCTTACCACCATGCTCAGGGCCTTTGCAACAGATCGGGGGGCAGTTGATGTCAATGCTGAGTACCTTAAGCGGCAGACATACTTGCAAACAAAAAGACAGGCCCAACCGAAGGACAGTGTATGCTCACCGCTTGCAATCAAGGGGCATCTGCCGAGTTCAAACAAACCATGTCCTACCTGCACACATTTTTGGGGGACTACACCCTGTGCAATTTCCACAATGCCTCTTACTTACATTAATTGTCCGTTAACGCATGCTGAACATTACTACTAGGCTCTTCTAGAAGATGCTCTGAAGTTTTTGTAGCCATGAATATTGGGCAGCGTGGTCAGACCATGGGGTCGAAGTCTGCTGTACAACTTGGTACATGCAGAAATTCATCGAGGCGTGAACGCAGAAGCACAATTTTAGATTGGTAAAATATCGATCATTGTCACCTCAAAACAGCTGCTACATGCGCCCTCTGCAAGAGTATTGCTGAAGTCTTCCTGTTCTTGTTTTTCTTTTACTATTATTACCTTTATTTACTGTTTTTTTTTTTTGGGCATACTACTTCTAATAGTAGTTTGCTGGATCAGATCTCTTAAGAGTAAGGTAAGGTAAGGTAAATTAAGTAAAGTACCTCGCTGGAAGATTCTAGACATGCAATATGATCGCTGTGACAGCCAACTCAACTCACAGCCAACTCTCTAAAAACCCCGATGTGTTTGGTTCAGAACTTTCACCTTTTGTGTGTGTTGCAGATTTCAAGCAAGTCCACATTGGCATTATCCCTGCTGGGAGATTGGGCGTCAGCGCCAAAGGCGGCAAGAGAGGAATATGAGCACTTTGTCAAGCTAGTCTCAGGTGTTTTGGGAGGGGAAGGGATGAGCGGGGAGCTGCAAGCCACCTGTGAAGCTGTCTGGGAAGCCCTGTGCCGCCTTCCCTCTGACCTGGGCTCAGACTCAGTCTCTGCACGCCTGTCCGCCTCCACCCGCCTCAAACCCTTCAGGTCTGTTGTTTGTTGTGTGGTATGTATTTGCGTTTTGTGTGTGTGTGGGGGAGCCCCTCTTCCTACTCCTCTCTCTCTCTCTCTCCCTCTCTCTCTCTCTCTCTCTCCTCTCTCTCTCTCTCTCTCTCTCTCTCTCTCTCTCTCTCTCTCTCTCTCTCCTCTCTCTCTCTCTCTCGCTCTCCCCCCCTCTCTCTGTCTCTCTCTCTCTCTCTCTCTCTCTCTCTCTCTCTCTCTCTCTCCTCTCTCTCTCTCTCTCTCTCTCTCTCTCCTCTCTCCTCTCTCTCTCTCCTCTTCCCCCCCTCCTCGCTCTCTCCTCCTCTCTCTCCTCTCTTCTCTCTCTCCTCTCTCCTCTCTCTCTCTCTCTCTCTCTCTCTTCTCTCTCTCTCTCTCTCTCTCTCTCTCTCTCTCTCTCTCTCTCCTCTCCTCTCTCCTCTCCTCTCTCTCCCCCTCCTCCCTCTCAGCAACCCCCCTCGCAGGACACGGATC
>KV908591.1:175000-177500 GCA_002005505.1 Botryococcus braunii | reverse complement strand
CTTGCCTTTGGCCTTATGTGCAGCGCACCGAGCTGGTGCTCCTCTTCTCCTCTTTCATCCTCTTCCCCCTCCTTGCACGTGGCCTGACGTACGGAACACCGAGCTGGGCCTCCTTTTCTTGAATCTCTTCCTCTTCCTTTGTCTTGCATGTGGCCTCATGTACACCATCGAGCTGGTGTCCTCTTCCTCATGCTCTTCCTCTTACCTTCCTGGCACGTGGCCTCATGTACACCATCGAGCTGCTGCTCCTCTTCCTCATGCTCTTCCTCTTCCCTTCCTGGCACGTGGCCTCATGTACACCATCGAGCTGGTGCTCCTCTTCCTCATGCTCTTCCTCTTACCTTCCTGGCACGTGGCCTCATGTACACCATCGAGCTGGTGCTCCTCTTCCTCATGCTCTTCCTCTTACCTTCCTGGCACGTGGCCTCATGTACACCATCGAGCTGGTGCTCCTCTTCCTCATGCTCTTCCTCTTACCTTCCTGGCACGTGGCCTCATGTACACCATCGAGCTGGTGCTCCTCTTCCTCATGCTCTTCCTCTTACCTTCCTGGCACGTGGCCTCATGTACACCATCGAGCTGCTGCTCCTCTTCCTCATGCTCTTCCTCTTACCTTCCTGGCACGTGGCCTCATGTACACCATCGAGCTGGTGCTCCTCTTCCTCATGCTCTTCCTCTTACCTTCCTGGCACGTGGCCTCATGTACACCATCGAGCTGGTGCTCCTCTTCCTCATGCTCTTCCTCTTACCTTCCTGGCACGTGGCCTCATGTACACCATCGAGCTGGTGCTCCTCTTCCTCATGCTCTTCCTCTTACCTTCCTGACACGTGGCCTCATGTACACCATCGAGCTGGTGCTCCTCTTCCTCATGCTCTTCCTCTTACCTTCCTGACACGTGGCCTCATGTACACCATCGAGCTGGTGCTCCTCTTCCTCATGCTCTTCTTCTTACCTTCCTGGCACGTGGCCTCATGTACACCATCGAGCTGGTGCTCCTCTTCCTCATGCTCTTCCTCTTCCCTTCCTGGCACGTGGCCTCATGTACACCATCGAGCTGGTGCTCCTCTTCCTCATGCTCTTCCTCTTCCCTTCCTGGCACGTGGCCTCATGTACACCATCGAGCTGGTGCTCCTCTTCCTCATGCTCTTCTTCTTACCTTCCTGGCACGTGGCCTCATGGACACCATCGAGCTGGTGCTCTTGCTCCCTCACGCTCTTCCTCTTCCCTTCCCGGCACGTGGCATCCTGTGCAGCACCGATCTGGCGCTCCCCTTCTTCATTGTCTTTCTGCCCTCTTATTGCACCTGGCCTAGCGCATCATGTTCCTGTTCACTTGCGCCATCATGCTTGGCATTTTCAACATCGTCATCATCATCATCATCATTGCCGTCATGATTGTCCTGGTGCACCATAACCATCATTGTCCTCATCATACCCATGTCTTGCATTATTGTTATCAACACGTTGGCTGGTAGTGGTGGATGTTCTGGTTGTAGTGGTGGTGGATTAGGTTGTTGTTGCGCCACTTACTGCTGCTGCTTCTTGTTGTTGCTGGCTTCTGCTGCAGTTGTTGTCGTTGTTGTTGTTGTTGTTGTTCCTGTTGTCGTTGTCGTTGTCGTTGTCGTTGTCGTTGTCGTCGTCGTCGTTCTTGCTGTCGTCGTCGTCGTTGTTGTTGTTGTCGTTGTTGTTGTCGTCGTCGTCGTTCGTGTTGTCGTTGTCGTTGTTGTTGTTGTCGTTGTTGTTGTTGTTGCTGCTCCTGCTGCTGCTGTTGCTGCTGCTGTTATCGTCGTCGTCATTGTTGTTGTCGGTTTTGTTGTTGTTGTTTTTATTGATGACGTGTTATTGGCATTTTAATTGTAGCTGCCATTGTTTGTGTGCCTGTCATCGTCGTACTTTCGTCACTGTTGTTGTGAATGCTTGTGCATGTTTTCATAGTTTTGAGGCTCCAAACAGCGTTCAGCATCAGAGCATCAGGCTGAGAGGACTGAGGTGGGGCTCGGTGTAGGGTCGTGTGGCATCCCACTACTACATTAAGCATTCCTCCATCGTCATATACAACGAGCTGCTGAAACCACGCATGAACGAGGCGCAGGTGCCCCAACCTTTTTACTCCATCCTTTCACCGGATACTGAATTGTATAATTGATTATGATCATTGACTTTCGACCGTTGCGTGCTTCTTACTCTTTTGACAGCCTTTTTCCCATCCTTTCACCAATTAATGAACTGATTTTCGACCCTTGCGTGCTTCCTATTCTTTTGACAGCCCTTTGACATCTTCTTTCTTTTTGGCTTCGTGTCCCCACCGGCACGCACATGCGGGTGTGTGCGCATATGCGTGCTTGCGTGCAAGCGCACTTCGTGTGTGTGTGTGTGTGTGTGTGTGTGTGTGTGTGTGTGTGTGTGTGTGTGTGTGTGTGTGTAAGTGTGCGCGTGCGCGAGCACGCGCTCGAATGCACGCGGCGTGCGAGCACATGTGCACTGCATGCATGCGTCTGTG
>KV908591.1:162500-170000 GCA_002005505.1 Botryococcus braunii | reverse complement strand
TATCTCTTTGCACATGGGTGCACATGTACCTATAAACCTGCTCTGATCCTGTCCCGACGCAGATGACATGGCAAAGCTCCATCCCTACACTCCCCTTGTACCTCTTTGAACGCTTGTACTGCTCTGTGTTGCAGTATGTGAATTTTACTGCTTTGTATTGCACTGTGTCACACTGCGTACCTTTTTGACTTAGATAAAGGTAAAGGGGAGTAGGGGGTAAGGTCAGGTGATATCTTTCACTTTTCTCTCTGACTTAAGGGGGGGGGGGGATTTTAAGCTCACTTTTCTCTTTCAAATAAAAAAAGGAAGAGTTTTAAGGTAGAGTATGGGTGAAGGTATGCTTTAAATGGTAAAGCAATTTGCTGATGGATGATCACGAGGGGCTGATCGGCGCAGGCATTCCACACGCTGTACCACACAGACGACAACGTGTTGCTGGGGGCGCCGACCGGCTCCGGAAAAACGATCAGCGCCGAGCTCACCATGATGCGCCTATTTAGGCACCAGCCCGGCATGAAGGTCATTTACATAGCTCCTCTCAAGGTTTGTCCCCCCCCAAGGCGTATTTCACCTCTTTCCTTTTCCCTTCTCCCCGTGCTGCCCTCTTACTCCACTGCCCGTTCTCCCCGTTCTGCCCTTTTGCCATCCTTTTGCCGCAGTGTCCTCTGTCCGTTCTGCCGTCCTCTTACTCCACTTTCCTCTGCCTTTTTTGCTGCCCGTTCGCCCCAGTGCCCTCTCCCCTTTGCTAGAGATGTGTCCCGCGCTTTCGCCATCCACTCGCCCCAATGTCCTCTGCCCTATCACCACCCTCGTGCCCAGGTGTCCTCTGCGCTTTGGCCATCTTTTTCCGCCAGTGTCCTCTGCTTTTCTAGAAGGAAAAGTGAGTATATCAGAAGTGAATATGTTTTGCCATTCCTGCCGATAGTCGTGTGGTAATTCTTCCCGCTGCCCTGTTGTCAAGCTGCCCGCTGCCGTCCGATTGTGACCCTCTGCTTTATGCCGCCGGTCTGACGGCTGTCCCTCCTTTTCCTCCCCAATGACCCCGCCTGGGGGCCGTGTGTGCGTTTGTTGGGCGGTAGCGGGGTTCACCTAACCCTCAAGTAATCATGCCTTCAACCAGGCACTCTCCCAAAGGAGTGTCATGCTCTCTCCCCCCCCCAAGACCCCCCCCCCCACACACACACACACACACACACACACACCTCCGCACTCACGCGCGCGCGCCGATAGCGAGAGAGGGGGGGGGAGAAAGGGGGGAGGAGAGAGAGCGACGGAGAGAGAGGGGTTGGGGGGTGGGGAGAGAGAGAGAGAGAGAGAGAGAGAGAGAGAGAGAGAGAGAGAGAGAGAGAGAGAGAGAGAGAGAGAGAGAGAGAAGGGGGGTCGTAGTGTTGCTGTTGATAGGCGGGCAAGGAGGCACGTGCAGGCGCTGGTGAAGGAGCGGATGAAAGACTGGAGGGAGGGGCTGTGCGCGAGACTGGGAAAGAAGCTGGTGGAGCTGACGGGGGACTTCACCCCGGACATGAAGGCCCTCATGGCTGCTGACGTCATCATTGCCACTCCCGAGAAGTGGGACGGCATCAGCCGCAGCTGGGCCAACCGTGCCTACGCCCGCAAAGTCGGCCTCCTCATCATCGATGAGATCCACCTGCTTGGCGCTGACCGGTGCGTGCGGGGCCCGCCTGCGTCTCCCCTGTGCTTGTTGCCTTGTCACTCATCGGCGAGTGTTGACTAGCGGTGCCGTGAGTGTTGACTGACAGTGATTGCAAGTGTTGACTGACAGTGGTTGCTAGTGTTGACTGACGGTGATTGTGAGTGTTGACTGACAGTGATTGCGAGTATTGACTGACAGTGATTGCGAGTGTTGACTGACAGTGATTGTGAGTGTTGACTGACAGTCATTGCGAGTGTTGACTGACAGTCATTGCGAGTGTTGACTGACAGTGATTGCGAGTGTTGACTGACAGTCATTGCGAGTGTTGACTGACAGTCATTGCGAGTGTTGACTGACAGTGATTGCGAGTGTTGACTGACAGTGATTGTGAGTGTTGACTGACAGTGATTGTGAGTGTTGACTTTTTTTTACACGGTGATTGTGAGTGTTGACTGACAGTGATTATGAGTGTTGACTGACAGTGGTTGTGAGTGTTGGCTGAACGTGATTGCGAGTGTTGACTGACAGTGACTGTGAGCGTTGACTGACAGTGTTTGGGAGTGTTGACTGACAGTGATTGCGAGTGTTGACTCACAGTGATTGTGAGTGTTGACTAACAGTGATTGTGAGTGTTGACTGACAGTGATTATGAGTGTTGACTGACAGTGGTTGCGAGTGTTGGCTGAACGTGATTGCGAGTGTTGACTGACAGTGATTGTGAGCGTTGACTGACAGTGTTTGGGAGTGTTGACTGACAGTGATTGCGAGTGTTGACTGACAGTGATTGTGAGTGTTGACTAACAGTGATTGTGAGTGTTGACTGACAGTGATTATGAGTGTTGACTGACAGTGGTTGTGAGTGTTGGCTGAACGCGATTGCGAGTGTTGACTGACAGTGGTTGTGAGTGTTGGCTGAACGTGATTGCGAGTGTTGACTGACAGTGATTGTGAGCGTTGACTGACAGTGTTTGGGAGTGTTGACTGACAGTGATTGTGACTGCTGTCGAGATCCACCTGCTTGGCTCTGACCGGTGCGTGTGGGGCCGCCTGCGTCCCACCTGTGCTTGTTGCCTGTCACTCATCGGCGAGTGTTCGTCTGACAGTAATCGTGCATAATCCAAGAGCACAACCCAAGTCCATAATCCAAGTGCACAATCCAAGTGCATAACTCAAGTGCACAATCCAAGTGCATAACCCAAGTGCTTAGTCCCAAGTGCATAATCCAAGTGCATAATGCAAGTGCTTCGTCCCAAGTGCATAATCCAGTACACAAGTGGACGCGGCCGTGGCCGGGCGGCATGCAGGGGCCCGGTCCTGGAGGTGATAGTGTCCCGCATGCGGTACATCAGCTCGCAGACGGCTTTGCCGATCCGCTTCGTGGGCCTCTCCACCGCCTTGGCCAATGCCGTGGACCTCGCTGATTGGCTGGGGATCCCTCCTGCGGTACGCCCCTTCCCCCCCCCCCCCCCGGGCCTGCCTGGAGTGTCGGGGTGGGAGTTTAGGGCTCTCGCCCCCATCTCCCCTTTCCTAAACCCTGTTGACTTAGGGTTTGACTGAGACTTCTGAGTTTAGGGCTCTCGCACCCATCTTCCTTTTCCTAAACCTTGTTGACTTACGGTCTGTATGAGACTTCTTACTGTAGGGCTCTCGCCCCCATCTCCCCTTTCTTGAACCCTGTGATTCCTAAAGACCAGGGCAGCCCGTCCAAAACAATTGCTTGGTCACGTGGTAGTAATGCCGACATGTGGCTGATGCATTGCATTGCCTGATCAGGGGCTCTTCAACTTCAAGCCGAGCGTCAGGCCGGTACCGCTGGAAGTACACATCCAAGGCTACCCGACGAAGCTATACTGCCCGCGCATGGCGACCATGAACAAGCCCGCCTACGCGGCAATACAGACGTACTCGCCCCTGAAGCCGGTGCTCATCTTCGTCTCGTCCCGCCGCCAAACACGGCTCACCGCGCTGGACCTGCTGGGCTACGCCGCCGCCGACGAGCGCCCCCGCCAGTTTGTGCACATGCCCGACAACGAGCTGGATGCCGTCATAGCCTCTGTCAAGGTGCGGCCGTGCCCAGAAAAGCCATTTTCATGTTTTACAAGTTTGCGATTGAAGAAGGGGCCGTGCTCTGCAGCCTGCAAACGTCGACGGCCCTTCCCCCCCCTCCCCCTTTTCCCTGTCTCCCGGGTTCCCCATCTCAAAACTCGCGTGTGTATGCGGACGTTGACGGCCCCTTGCCCCCCAACCCCCTCCCTATCCCATCTCCCCCGTTTGCCATCTTGAAACTTGACTGTGTATGGCGACGTTGACGGCCCCTTGCCCCCCCCCCCCGTCCCTGTCTCCTCCATTCCCCATCTTGCCTGCGTGTGCAGAGACACATGCTGCCGCATTCGCATACGGCTGGCAATCAGGCACATGCGCGTGCGTGCCCCACACATGCACCAAAATGCACACGCACGCACGCACACGCGCGCGCGCATGCCCCACAGGCACCAAATGCAGACACAGACACACACACGCACACACACACGCGCGCACACACACACTGTACAAAGATACACACACTGACACATGCTCACTCAAAGTTACGCACGCGGACGAACCTCCGTGGGACATCGAGTGGTTGTGCGTACAAGGAAGCGTCGAGCTGTGTGGAAAAAGAGCTTTGGAAGGGGGCGGGGGGTTAGAGGAAGGGATTGGATGTTGTCCTGCAGCGTTGCAAGGTAGATGGGACTGGAGAGGGGTGAAAGTTTTCAAAACGTTTCCCGGATGTCCTCAAAAAAAGGGGGGGGGGGGGCGGGAGCCGGATTGGAGTCTATTCAGGTCCCTCGTGAGGGAGGCGAATCCGCCTCGAAAAAGGAACGCTGCGCTGCATTATGGTCACTCTGATAGTTGTCTTTTGCGCCCTCTTGACCCCCCTTCTGTTTTTCAGTTTGTCAGAGTTGGGGGCCCCGGGGTGGGAGGGGGGGGGGAAGCTTAAGTGAAGCTAAAAGCTTCCCTTCTTTCGTTCATGGAAGAGCCCTTTTACATGAATGAATGAATGAATGGATTCTTGGTTAAGTTTTTAAATGTGTTTGTATTTTGTTTATGCTTATAAGAGTGGTTTAAAAAAAGGGGTCAAGACTCGGCAGAGGACTGGCTGCAGGACTCGAACCTGCGTCACACCCTGCAGTTCGGCATTGGGCTTCACCATGCGGGCCTGCCCGAGAGTGACAGAACGGTTGTGGAGACATTATATGTGGCGGGGAAAATCCAAGTGCTGGTGGCCACCTCCACGCTGGCCTGGGGCGTCAACACGCCAGCTCACCTCGTCATCGTCAAGGGCACCGAGTTTTTTGACGCTCCCACGAGGTAGAACACACCCCTGGCTATCCCGCACTCACAAATCCACTCCTCCCCCCCACCCCCCAAGGTTGGCAAGCCGTGTGAGGGTTTGGTACTCACCTCCTGCACATGTCTGCAACCAGTGAAGGCAAATACACCGGTGTACGCGAGTGAAGGCAAATATAATGAAGTGTCACAGATTCGGTTTATGTGTGTAAAATATGGGTGAAGCATATTTTACACACATAAAATGTACTGCACCCATCGATGTGCAGTGTTCATGTGATTGAAAAGCTCCGCCTCCCGCCCGCTTTTTTCTCACTGTCTCTTTCCTCTCCTCATTGTATATGCGGGTGCATGGTTCAACGCTCTCCCCCCCCCCATCCTCTTCTGATGGTGCTTATATGTTGAGAGCGATCGGTTTATACTGAGAGTGATATGTTCATGTTGAGAGAGCGAGGTGTTCATTTGGGAGCGAGTTATCCATGTCGAGAGTGATGTGTGCATGCCGACAGTGATGTGTGTCTTTTTGAGAGTGAAGTTTTCATCTTGGAAGTGACAAGTTCATGTTGAGAGTGATATGTTCATGTTGGAGTGATATGTTCATGTTGGAGTGTTATGTTCATGTTGGAGTGATATGTTCATGTTGGAGTGTTATGTTCATGTTGAGAGTGATGTATTTCTCTTGAGTACTATGTTCGAGAGAATGGTATGTGCCGCAGCCGCAAGAAGAGGGGCATGATGTTCAGCGTTTTGGGGCCGAGAAACCGGCATAAGGCGGGATGACGGCTTTCCCGTAAGATCAGGGATGCTCCAAGGTACCCAGGGACCGGCTCCCGCAGATACCAGCTGCGAAGCGTTTTGAAAAAAGACAAGAGAGTTCTCGTGCGAGCCAAGGCTCCTCGTCTTTGGGGGTGCTGTTACTGATGGGTCTCCCGTGGGGCCCCCCGGGGGCGAGGGGGGGGGTTGAGTTACGTTCTGTAGATTTCCCCTGCCCGGGGGGTGGGGGGGGGGGGGAGGGGATCTGGTACAGAGCTTTTACATATGCTGCCTTGCTTAATCCCTCACCTCCTGACCACTCTTTCACTGGCTCCCGCCCCTTTGGCCAATCTGTAATCCTTCCGCTTCATGCACAAGCAGAGTGGGGAGATGTGCAGGCGGTATGTGGACTTCCCCATCACGGATGTACTGCAAATGATGGGACGAGCGGGACGGCCGCAGTACGATCAGCACGGAGTGGCAGTGATTATGGTCCACCAGCCAAAGAAGGCTTTCTACAAAAAGTTCCTTTACGAGCCCTTCCCTGTTGAATCCTCTCTGCCTGGACACGTAAGCATCTCGCTGCACGCCCTCCATTCATCATCTGGCGATCAATCTTAATGGACACACCTCGCTGTCTCACTTGGATTCGTTTGCATTCAACCTTCACGCGCCCATTTTGCTTCGAGTCGTTTGACATTTGATTTCTTCACCAACCCCTTTTGCTGCCTCTCTTTGCATCGCTGTGGCCCTCAGCCTTAACGTGCCCATCCCGCAGTTTCACTTGGAGTGGTTTGCCATTCAATTTCTTCACCAACTCTTTTTGCTGTTTCCCTTGGCATCACTTTGGCCCTCAGCCTTCACGTGCCCGTTTCGCTGGTTCACTCCAATTGGTTTGCCTTACAACCTTCAACATTCTGCCTTTATATTACAATAAGAGGAAATCAAACCCCAAAAGCCCACAACCTTCAACATTCAATGTTTGCCTTCATGTTTACCCATCTTGCTGTCTCATGCGCATCATTTGGCCCTCAGCATTCACCTGAGAGATCTCGCTTCATCACTTGCAATCAGATGGCATTCGATCTTCAGGAGAGACATCTCACTGTCTCACATCTTCCGGAGAGACATCTCACTGTCCCACCCGCATAATTTGGCTCTCAGCTTTCACTTGGACATCTCACTGTCTCACTTGTTGTCAGATGGCATTCAATCTTCCCGAGCGACACCTGGATGCCTTATGTTCATGTGTAGCATCCAATCTTCACAAGAAACATCTCACTGCCTCAATTGGATTCGTTTGCCGCTCAAATTTCAAGGCAGACACCTTGCTGTTTCACTCTTGATTTATTTGGCGTTGAACTTTGACGTAGACGCCTCGTTGTCTCGATTTGCATCCCCATGACTCTCAACCTCTACCTTTTGGTTTTGCATGTTTGTAACACATAAGGGTTTATGTGCTTGTACAATGCCCCCCCCCCCACCTGCATGCTGCACACGCATTTGTCAGGGAACTGGTGGAAAAACGAGCAAAAGATCACCCGAACTCCTTTGAACTGGCTTTGTGTGTGTTGACCTCCCTTCCCCTCCCCCACCCTCCTGTCTCTTTCTCTCTCCGTATGCCTGTGCGTGTGTATGTGCGGGCTCGCGCAAACTCATGTGTGTGTATACACGGGTGTGTAGACATGTGTCTGTGAGTGTGAGTGTGTGTGTGTGTGTGTGTGTTCGAGTGTGTGTGTGTGTGTGTGTGTGTGTGTGTGTGTGTG
>KV908591.1:157500-160000 GCA_002005505.1 Botryococcus braunii | reverse complement strand
TTGATTGGGAATGAGGAGGAGGAGGAGGGAGAGACGGTTAATTGGGGTCGGGGAGGGGGAGCGATGGTTAATTGGGGACAAGGGGGGGGGGAGAGACGGTTAATTGGGGAAGGGGAGGGAGAGACTTTTAATTGGGGACGGGGGAGGGGGAAGCGATGGTTACTTGGGGACGAGGCGGGGGAAGCAACAGTTAATTGGGGACCCGGGGGGGGGGGGGGAAGCAATGGTTAATTGTGGACGGGAAGGGGGAAGCGACGGTTAATTGGGGACAAGGGGGGGGGGAGAGACGGTTAATTGGGGAAGGGGAGGGAGAGACTTTTAATTGGGGACGGGAAGGGGGAAGCGACGGTTAATTGGGGACGAAGAGGAGGGAGAGACGGTTAATTGGGGACGAAGAGGAGGGAGAGACGGTTAATTGGGGACGAAGAGGAGGGAGAGACGGTTAATTGGGGACGAAGAGGAGGGAGAGACGGTTAATTGGGGACGAAGAGGAGGGAGAGACGGTTAATTGGGGACGAAGAGGAGGAAGAGACGGGCAATTGGGGACGAGGGAGGGGGGTGGAGAAGAAGTGGTTGATTGGGGATCATGAGGAGGATGAGTCAGTTGATTGGGAACGGCGAGGAAAAAGATAAGATATCTCGGGTCAAGGAGGGGGAAGAGGCGGGTGGTAGGGGCCAAGGACGGGGTAGAGGCGGGTGGTAGGGGTCAAGGAGGGGGAAGTGGCGGGTGGTAGGGGTCAAGGAGGGGGAAGGGGCGGGTGGTAGGGGTCAAGGAGGGGGAAGGGGCGGGTGGTAGGGGTCAAGGAGGGGGAAGGGGCGGGTGGTAGGGGTCAAGGAGGGGGAAGGGGCGGGTGGTAGGGGTCAAGTAGGGGGAAGGGGCGGGTGGTAGGGGTCAAGGAGGGGGAAGGGGCGGGTGGTAGGGGTCAAGGAGGGGGAAGGGGCGGGTGGTAGGGGTCAAGGAGGGGGAAGGGGCGGGTGGTAGGGGTCAAGGAGGGGGAAGGGGCGGGTGGTAGGGGTCAAGGACGGGGAAGGGGCGGGTGGTAGGGGTCAAGGACGGGGAAGGGGCGGGTGGTAGGGGTCAAGGAGGGGGAAGGGGCGGGTGGTAGGGGTCAAGGGGGGAAGGGGGGGTGGTAGGGGTCAGGGGGGGAGGGCGGGTGGTAGGGGTCAAGGAGGGGGAAGGGGCGGGTGGTGGGGTCAAGGAGGGGGAGGGGGGGGGGGGTCAAGGAGGGGCAGAGGCGGGTGGTAGGGGTCAAGGAGGGGGCAGAGGCGGGTGGTGGGGGTCAAGGAGGGGGCAGAGGCGGGTGTAGGGATCAAGAACGGGGGAGAGCGGGTATTCGGGAGGGAGTGGGGGGAGAGACGACTAATTGGGGAGGGGGGGGGGGTGGCAGGTGCTGGACATGCTTTGCGGGTCGTCGGAATATGACGAGCTGCCAGTGAGGCACAATGAGGACCGAGTGAACGCCCAGCTGGCAGGCCACGTGCGCTGGGCCCTCGATCTGAAGACTATGGACGACCCCCACACCAAAGCCAACCTGCTGCTCCAGGTCCTCCTCCCCTTGCATGGAATTTCTGCTTTTGATGGAATTTCTGCTTCAGATGGAGTTTCTGCTTTTGGATGGAGTTTCTTCTTTGGATGAAGTTTCTTCTTTGGATGGAATTTCTCTTTTGGATGGCATTTCTGCTTCGGACAGAGTATCTGCTTTTGGATGGAATTTCTTCTTTGGATGGAATTTCTAATTTGGATGAAATATCTGCTTCGGACAGAGTTTCTGCTTTTGCATGGAAATTGACAATGATAATTGACAAGTGGGTGTTGCCTGGACTTGATCAGGCGCACATGGGGCGGGTGGCCCTGCCAATGAGCGACTATATCACAGACACGCGCAGCACCCTGGACAACAGCGTTCGAATCCTGCACGCCATCCTGGACGTGGCTGCGGACGCTGGCCTTCTTTTCACACTCCTAGCCTCAGCGCGCCTCATCCAGGGACTCACCCAGGTCGATGCCCCCGCCTCCCTGAAACTACATGGATGTATTACCTCCCCCCCCCTCCCTCTCTCTCTCTCTCCCTCTCTCTCTCTCTCTCTCTCTCTCTCTCTCTCTCTCTCTCTCTCTCTCTCTCTCTCTCTCTCTCTCTCTCTCTCTCTCCTCTCTCTCTCTCTCTCTCTCTCTCTTCTCTCTCTCCACCCACACACACACACACACACACACACGCACGTATGCATGCACCCGCGGGGCGCGAAACACACACACACACACACAAACACACACACACACACACACACACACGCATGCATGACAGGGCCTGTGACCCACGCATGGAAACCTCTGGACGAGGTCCGTGACTCACAGCCCCCTCACAGCCTCCTCACGGTCCCTCCGACTCCCTCCCACCCCTCCCAACCCCCTCACAGCCCCTACACAGCCTCCTCCCAGCCCCTCTCAACCCCCCGCCCCTCGCAGCCCCCTCACAGCCTCATCAGCAGGCCACTGACAGGC